>LR812532.1:63213727-63273727 GCA_903798195.1 Danio kyathit | reverse complement strand
ACAGCATCGCTCTCTCTCATTCACACACATAAACACACACACACACACACACACACACACACACACACACACACGTGCTCGCTCGGGAGCGATATTGTTAGACCGCCCGCTCCCGCGCTTTATTCGGAAATTTATTACCGCGCCGCAAGAAATCTGGTCTGGTCCCGCGGCTCCCGCCGTACAGCCGCGGGAATGCAGACCTCTATCCAGAAGTATCGCTGAGTTTACTTTCATTCTCTCAATCGCAGTGAAATAGGGGCTTCTGCTGTAAGTGTCAGTGAAACAGTGTCCAGAAAACACACACGCAGTAAAATTGTGCAGTTTGTGCGTCAAGTAGGTAGAGCGTTGTAAACACTCGCGCTCTCCTCCCTCGCCATAGTAAGCTACCGCGACATTGCGCATATGAGATAAATGACGTCAATGCATAATAACCGGTTATGATTATTACTGAACCGATACCGAATTGTCCGCATCTGCATCGCGGTGCACCGAAGAAACAATTAATTTTGACACCCCTAGCGATTAGACATCCTGTGGTGCAATTGAGGCATCGTGAACGACACTATTTGTGTGGATGAAGTGACGTGAGTTGAACATTTAGCGCGTTTGGCGTGCTTAACACGCGTATCAAGGTGGAAAAAATGTGGACATTCCCACCGCATTAACCAATCAGGAGCTTGCGTGATTATTAATTGCGAATTGCGAGTAGCACAATTTATTTGCGTGTTCTGCGTCTGGTGTGAACAACCGTGAGTTACACAACACTACACTAGACTACACTACATTAGACTGGAGCCTGTCATCTCAGAGCCCATATATGACAGCAGTAAGTTACACATCTCTACACAAGATCCATGAAGATGTGCGTACACCGTTTTATGGTGCACTCACACTAGGCTATCCGAACCATACCCAGGCAGATTTCCCGGTTCATTTGACAAGTGTGAGTGCAGAATCGCTTCTGGTCCACATTTTATTAATGGCTTTACAGTTAAACCTCAATGCCCCTTTTCTGACCATTGCCAAACAGTCCTCTACCTGAAGCAGTCATGTAATCAGCTCAATGTTCCTCCCCTTAATCAAGGAAAACTGTTCCCTTTAAAACCCAAACTCAGCTGGAGTCAGTCTGATGCAGAAACATTTAGAGAAAACATGTGCAGCTCTACAATACACAAAATGATAAATCTCTTTATGTCCACAAATTACACTCCAGATACTATTGGAATAAACTCTGCAACATCCAATCTTAATAACATATTTCAAACTTTGGCTACTATATCTAACATGAAGCGACAACTCAAATTTGGAAAAAACAAACAAAAAATTATAAAGTACATTTGGTTTGATAATGAATGCAAAAATCTCAGAAAAGACCTTCGACAGATTGCCAACAAAAAGCATAAAGAACCAGCTGATCAAACACTAAGACTTGCATATTCACAATGTCTGAAAAATTATAAAAAGTTGATTTGCAAAAAAAGAAATCAATATTATGAAGATAAAATTGATGAAATTAACGAATCAATAGACCAAAACCATTTTTGGAATCTCTTTAAAAAATTTGAAAGACCCCAACCGGAAACATCACTGCAATGTGGCACGGTCTGGAAGAATTATTTTAAAAATTTATATCAAAAGCCAGAACTCAACCAGCCCCAAATCAAAACCAAGAGAAGACTAGATGATTTAAAGAAGACAATTAAAGATTACCAAAGCCCATTAGACACATTTATATCAACTACAGAAATATCAGAACACATTAAACATCTGAAACTGAAGAAGGCTTGTGGACAGGACAACATCAGTAATGAAATGCTAAAACTCAGCAGCCCTGACATAATTCAGGCTCTAGCCAAACTATTCAACCTGATCCTATCCTCTGGTGACATCCCTGAGACGTGGTCTGAAGGACTGATCACACCTATTTATAAAAACGGAGATAAATTCAACCCCAATAATTACCGTGGCATCTGTGTTGGCAACAACTTAGCAAAACTCTTTTGCAATATTATTAACAACCGGGTAGTGACATTCATCACAAAAAAGAACATCCTAAACAAATCACAAATTGGCTTTTTACCAAAACAACGGACATCTGACCATATCTACTCCCTTCATACGTTAATAAATAAAAACATAAAAGACAAACAAAGAAAAATTTTCTCTTGTTTTGTTGATTTTAAAAAAGCTTTCGATTCTATTTGGCATGACGGACTGTTATATAAATTGTTGCAAATTGGCATTGGTGGAAAAGTATATAGCATTATAGAAGCCATGTATAAGAAAAGTAAATGCGCTGTAAAAGTTGGAAATATGAGAACTGAGTTTGTCCAGCAGGGTCGAGGGGTGCGACAGGGATGCAGCCTGAGCCCAACCCTGTTTAACATCTACATTAATGATCTGGCAGACATTCTGGACGGCTCCGACTGCATCCCCGGCCTCACTCTGCTTGACTCTCAAGTAAAGTGCCTGCTGTATGCGGATGACCTGGTGCTGCTGTCTCCCACAGCAGAGGGTCTCCAACACAGCCTAACTCTACTGGAGCAGTACTGTGAGGAATGGGCACTGACGGTCAACCTGGACAAGACCAAAGTCATGGTATTCCAGAAGAAGGCCAGATCTCAGGGACACAAATATCAGTTCACATACAGAGGAGAAACTCTAGAGCATTGTAGTAGTTACTCTTACCTGGGCATTCAGATCTCCGCCTCTGGGGGCTTCAGTCTTGCTGTCAAGACCCTGAGCGAGAGGGCTCGCAGAGCATTCTATTCTATAAAATCACGCTTTGGCCAATTACAAATACCAACTAAAACATGGATTAAATTATATCACGCTATTATCAAACCAATCATACTATATGGGAGTGAAATTTGGGGACCTGTATTAAAATTTGAAAATTGGAATAAAAGTTTAATTGAACGAACACAATTAGAATTTGCTAAAAATATATTACATATCCACAGAAACACCTCTAACATTGCCTGCAGGGCTGAACTGGGTTTATACCCGCTGAACTTGGAGATTCAGAAACGAGCTGTTCAGTTCTGGCTGCACCTGCATCAGTCTGACCCCCAGTCTGTGCAATATAAAGCCCTTCTGGCCAATGAAAAACCTACAGTGTCTCATCCTCTAAACACGTTCGTATCTGAACTACTGAAGAAAACTCAAACTGAACCCGTCCCCAAAGAAAACCTTCACAAACACATTGACAAAACATTAAAATATAATTATGATGAAAAACTAAAGACTGAATTCAACCTCCAAAATAAACTTCAATGTTATTCGGCCCTAAACAGAACCACACAGATGGCAAATTATTTATCATTAAAACAATTCAAAGGAAAACACATTCTTTCTAAATATCGCCTCTGTGATCATGACCTAGAAATAGAAAAGGGCAGACATAAAAAATCCTGGGCTCCTAAAGAACAGAGAATATGTAAACAGTGTGACATGAACCAAATAGAGGATGAGACGCACTTCCTTCTGTTCTGCCCCAAATACACCAAAACTAGAGAAACATTTTTCCCCCAATTGAAACATTGACTAATTCATTTTTTTAAATTAAATGACTCACAAAACTTTACCATGTACTGGGAGAGAATGATTTGACATGTAGACTAGCTGCAAAATATGTATACACCCTACACACCATAAGAAATGGTTAATGTAAATTCATGCGTCTTATTTAAATAATCTAAACTTTTTATTATTATTATTATTATAATTGTTATATTTATCAAATGTATTATCTTGTTTTTTTTTTTTTTTTTTTGTCATTCATTTCTTATTTATTTTTATTATAATTTGATGATTTTAATATATTACATATTTGATGTGCTTTGGCAACACTGTATTGAATGTCATGCCAATAAAGCAACTTGAACTTGAGAGAGAGAGAGAGAGAGAGAGAGAGAGAGAGAGAGAGAGGGGTAGGGTAGGGTAGGGAAATGTCTTCCAGCTGGGATTCGAACCCGGGACTCCCTGATGTGCTACTGCACCATATGTCAGCGTGCTAACCACTAGGCTATTGCGCTGACAGAGACATCACTTTTAAGGGACTGTTTGATATGGATTTTTTAATCATTCTTACTGTTCAATAAACACAAACCGTCATAGATTACTAAAGACGCAAACCCCTCACTGCACCAAACCTCCTAATACCTGCAGGACTTGATAATGAATGAGCATCAAAAGTGGCTGCATCTGTTCAGCAGAAGATCTGACCCTGTGTTAGAGCTGTAATCGGGCTATAAAAATTAGGCCCGATAGGGTCCGAGCCCGGCAGAATTCGGCCCGAGCCCGACAGGTACATTTTGATTGACAGCTTTATAAACCCCGAACCCGTTTCTAACCCGACATTGTTCAGATGTGCACATGCACACAGCTCTTTTATATGTTTTAACATAATTTATTCGTAACAAACGTAGACTATAGGCCACTTGGAAGTCGGAACAAAGATATAAAACAAGTCCTCTGTAACATCGTAACATCTCAGCACTCTAAATAGGCCTAGGCACATACACTTAGCCTTTAAATTAACCAACACACCAATGAAAAGAAGTCTTTCTTAATAAATTAAATTAAAATAAATTCTAAATTATGACGGGTATGTAGCAATAACGAAATTAAGATAAAGGCTCTGCAGGATTTTTTCGCCACTTCACTTCACAATCTGGCCTCAAGGCGACGGTGAAGCTGAATATTAAAAGAATAAGTTAGCCTAATGCTAACATTAGCCTGTATACTCTGTCTACATTATGATTTTATGGTTAATATTTATTTATAATTTAAACATCCTTTACTCGCCAAGATTAGGCTGCGTGCTTTAGTGGAGGAACATTGTTGAATCCACTGTAAATGGCTTTAGCGCAGGCCTGCACTCAGAATGGTGCGTCCAGCAGCTCTGAACACCCTTTCACTGCTGCTGCGACAGGCCGAGATGCAGAGTTCTGATCTGGCTAATTTTGCAAGATTTGGGTAGGATTGTTTGTTTATCTTCTACCAACCAAGAACATCCATTTAATTTTCCATGACAGCAGTTTCAGTGAAGCGAGTGACCTCGTCATCTTCCCTGTCAGCTTGATGTGCATTGCTGGTTAACGCTCTACCGTAATACACAGTGTATGAGTGACCGCTGAAATACCTTGGCGGCTAGAATGACCGTTCTCTTTGGACTGGCGGCTGGCCTGACCGCAGTCAAAATCCGCTCTTTTTAACTTCTCCGTCATCGTTTGTTTTACCTTTGCAGGAATGGATTTTAATGTTGTATCAAATGATTTGATTACTTTCTCGCGCTGATCGAAATGCATCACATGACTATTCATTTACTGCGCAAGCCAGGCCCGACCCGACTAAAATGATAGAAATTAAACCCGAACCCGTCGGGTCCCGCCGTGTCCCATCGGGTTCGGGCAAAGATCTTCAGCTCTACCCTGTGTCACTGTATCCCAAACCACTAAACATAACACAAAACTTGGGCTGGGCAATTGATTGAAAAGTAATCTATATTCAGAATCTATAATCAATAAATATAATGACTTTTTCCGATTACTTTCCCTACCATGTGAGGAGTCACGTGACCCTACTCTGTTAACATGCCCGTAGCCAGGGGGGGGTTCGGGTGGTTTGAATGAACCACCCCCCACGGCCAAAAGGTCCAGAATTTGTCCTTTTAATTATTTTATGTAATTTTATATTATTAATAATATAATGTATTATATAATATAATATATTTATATTTAATTTATAATGTAATAAAGTGTCATTTTAAATAACTATAGCCAGTAATTGAATCCCATGGAGCCTCAAAGCCACAATAATGTGACGCGAGTCACGTGACGTAACCCACTGAGGGGTAACATTTGAATCTGATGCAACATCCATACTGAGTAACGCTATGGGTCGAAAAGAGCAAGAGAGGCGGAAAAGGCAGGCAGCGGCGTCATTACCGCAAAATATTGAACATATGTTCAAAAAGACATCCTAACAGATGAAAATCTGTCCCGATCCATGAGGTTCTAGGCTAACTGGCCGCATTAGCCGGGACGTCCTGTACATTTATTGACTTGTTCATGACCTCCCTTTCCCTATTTTTGCCATTATTTATTTAAAAATCTGTCCGACGAAGTCTTTAATGGCAAGCGGAGTCCTCAGCCGTCAGATGTCACTTCACAGCAAAAGGCGCTAATGCCGTCACGTCTGTGTGTTTGAGGCTGTTTGGTCACTTCATTCGTTTTATTCTGATCAGATATAAATCAGATCGCTCAAACCACTTCATTCCAGATGAAACTGGACAGGTCTAATCATTTGTTAGATAAAATTAATATAAATAAAATAAATTATGACCTGGAGAAAATCTGACCTGTGCCTGAAACACCTGTAGGTGCGCTTTTACAGCCAAAACTCTATTAAAAACAGGTTTACTATAAGCATAAAACATGTGCTCGAACTTTAACAAGTTGACTTTGACTCCTCACTGAAATATGAGCTAATTTGTCCTATTTTGACTGCTATGCCATCATAAATATTGAAAATAATCCATCGAAAAAGGCTTTAAGACCAAACGGAATCCTCTGTTGCTGCGGTGGGACTATAATCTGATGTTAGAGAAGTCTTCTTTCACTACTGTATTGTTTTTAAACAGAGAAAACATTTTACAGGAGACTTTTATTCTAAATCTTGGACCTTATTCCTGAAATAAAAAAAATGAGCAATAAAAAGCTGTGAAGCACTAGAAGCGGACCATATTACATTCATATGAATATATTTTGGCTGTTGTTGATATCCAGGAATTCTCAAATGTACTTTTTTTTTTTTTACTAAAAAGGGTAGAAAAATTCTGAAGAATTCATCATTATTGTTTTATTATTATTATTATTATTATTATTATTATTATTATTATTCATTCATTCATTTTCTTGTCGGCTTTGTCCCTTGCGGGGTCGCCACAGCGGAATGAACCGCCAACTTATCCAGCACGATTTTACGCAGCGGATGCCCTTCCAGCCGCAACCCATCTCTGGGAAACATCCACACACTCATACACTATGGAAAATTTAGCTTACCCAATTCACCTGTACTGCATGTCTTTGGACTGTGGGGGAAACCGGAGCACCCGGAGGAAACCCACGCGAACCCAGGGAGAACATGCAAACTACACACAGAAACGCCAACTGACCCAGCCCAGCCGAGGTTCGAACCTGCGACCCAGCAACGTTCTTGCTGTGAGGCATATTATTATTATTATTTTGTTTTAATTATTATTTTGTTATTGAAATGGTCAAATTGTGACTGAGGACAGGTGAATGTGCTGCATGGCCAGTTTGTTTTTTGTCTAATAAATGACAGTAGGCTACAGTTTTTATACTTTAAATCTTTAACAGATTCCTATTTTTTCCTAATGATATATGATGTAATAACTTAGGGCGTACTCGCACTATGCTATCCGAACCGTGCCCAGGCCCGTTTCCTGGATCGTTTGAGAAGTGTGAGTGCTCTGAATTGGGCTCAAGCATGGGTTACTTGGCCGGCCCTGGCCCGTTTGGAAGAGGTGCGCCAGAGCATGGTTCACTTGGGCTTAGGCGCGGTACGCTTGCAGTGTTAGTGCAAGCGCAAAACTGAAAGCGAGACGTGACTTTTAAGGGACTGTTTGATACGGATTAATTAATCATTCGTGCTGTTCAATGAACACAAACTGTCGTCGTTTATTAAAGACACAAACCCCTCACTGCACCACAGCTGCACCTTCAGCAAACCTCCTAATTCCTGCAGCATGAGGACTGTATGAGCGTCAAAAGTGGCTGATCTGTTCGGCGAAATATTAGACTGCGTGTCTTCGCATATCAAACCACTTAAATTATATAACTAAAGAAATCTCCACTGTGCTGAGCGAGAGCGCTTACTGAGCAGCGCGTCATCGATGACGGAAGCGTGCCCAGGCACGAATGTAATGTGAGTGCGGGCCGTCGAGGGAGACGGGAGGGGAGACAAGCGTGCTTTGGCCCGGTTCAATGCAACTGTACATAGTGTGAGTACGCCCGTAGTCTTGTTTTTAATTTTTCTTTATTGAAAATTTTAAGGAAATAATTTTAATACATCAAAAAGTGTGATTATGATGACATCTGACTAGCTAATCCACCAAAAAAAAGTACTGCTTAAATCAGAAAGAGCTTTATTGCCAGGTATGTTCACACATGAGGAATTTGTTTTGGTGACAGAGCTTCTACAGTGCAACAGAATTACAGACAGGACTAAAAAACAGACAATAAATATATTTTAAAAAGTGAATGCAAATATACAAATGGACAAGTGTATGTACAGCTATATTACTATATACAACATAATATGTGCAGCTGTTTTGTGCAAATTGGCATGTAAAGTGTGTTGTTAAATAAGTGTATGTGTGTCTAAAAAAAAGTGTAAAAATATTTGGTGGTGTATGCGTCCGAATGTCCAACAATTCGTCTCTGGTGAAACTAATTGTAGGAATATGACTGAAAACAGGACAAACTAACAAAAACACAAAGACAACTGCAGAGCACGACACGGAGGCGGCCATCTTCGTCGGCGCCAGCGTAGTAAAAAATAAATAAATAAAAATTTTTAAAAATGTCACTAAATGCAGTATTTAAATAGAACCTGAGGCGTATAACTGCAAAAAGGTCCACTTTTGGAGAAAAAAAGAACCCCCCCTTTCAGCAGGCTGGCTACGGGCCTGGTTAAGGTTGGTTAATGTATGGTCCAGTGCAGCCTTCAATCAGACTCTTCATGGCACGTGAAAATGAAGGAAGAATGTATGTGTATTTTTGTTTTTAACTCTTGTGTTATGTGTATTTGCTGTTGCTCAGAAGCTCCAAATGCCTCCAATCTGAAGATCGTGCGGATGGACCGAACCGCCGGCTGCGTGACCGGAGGAGAAGAGGTTTATCTGCTCTGCGACAAAGTCCAGAAAGGTCAGAAAGCACTAATTTAACCCTCCTGATGTCTTATGATTCAGTATACAGCGTTTGTCCCCTGAATCTAAGAAGTCCAGCCTTCACTAAACCTCCAAAATAAAGCAGATCAATTTAAATACAGTCCTCAAATCTGTTGTCATAAAGAAACAAGCTCATCTTCATCACACACTCAGTGAATGTTTGGGTTTACCCTCATCAGTGTGCAGTATTTCATCAGTGTAGACAACACTATTTTCTCACTACAGTAAAGCAGGGATTATTAATAAGCACAGAGTCATCCCAAAGACGGCGCTCACTGATTATAGTGTCCCCTTCACTATACTGGGGCATTAGGAGTAGGGTTGTCAAAATGAATAATTTCTTTGTTGCCGGCGCAGACAATTCAGTATCGGTTCATTAATAATCATAACCGGTTATTGCGTACTGACATCATTTATCTCATATGCACTATATTGCAGTAGCTGGCGAGGGAGGTGAGTGCGAGTAATTAAAATGCTCCAACTATTTAGAAACACAGAAACTCTGCACAGTTCACTGCGTGTGTGTTTGCTGGACAGTCTTTCACTGACACTTACAGCCCTGTTTCACTGCTGGAGAAAGTGAAAGTAAACTCCACTTCTGTCTCTCTCTCGCTGTGTCCCTTTGACCTGCTGGCGTGAGGTAGGCATACCTAGTTTCCCCATGTGGTCTCCCATCTAGACACTGACCAGGGACTGCCCTGCTTAGCTTCATTGAGGGACCCCATTTTGGGCTGCAGGGTAATATGGCTGTGGAAAGGGAAAAGAAAAAGGAAAAGGACAAGGAAGAAAATGAGAAAAGAAAGAAAAAAATGTAAAAAAAAAAAAAAAAAGTAAGAAAATTGAAACAAAGGGAAAGAAAGTGAAAAAGCAAATCAAAAGGAAAGGAAAGGAAATAAAAAGGATAGGAATATGGAAATAAAAAGAAACCGAAAGGAAAAAGAAACGGAGAAAGGAAATAAAAAGGAAACAAAAAAAAAATTAAAAGAAAAGGAAAGGAAAAAGGAAATGAAAAGGAAACAAAAGAAATAAAAAGAAAAAGAAAGGAAAAAGGAAATAAAAAGATAAGGAAAGGAAAAAGGAAATAAAAAGGAAACAAAGGAAATGAAAAGAAAGGAAAATAAAAAGGAAAGGGAAAGAAAAAGGAAATAAAAAGGAAAGGAAAGGAAATAAAAAGAAACTGAAAGGAAATAAAAATAAAAAGAATGGGGAAAGGAAAAGGAAATATAAAGGAAAGGAGAAAGCAAATAAAAAGGAAAGGGAAAAAGGAAATAAAAAGAAACTGAAAGGAAAGGAAAAAGGAAATAAAAAGAAACCGAAAGGAAATAAAAATAAAAAGAATGGGGAAAGGAAAAGGGAAATATAAAGGAAAGGAGAAAGCAAATAAAAAGGAAAGGGAAAAAGGAAATAAAAAGGAAAGGAAAAAGGAAATAAAGAAAAAAAAGGAAAGAAAAGGAAAGGAAAAGGAAAAAAAAAAAGGAAAGGAAAAAGGAAATAAAAAGAAACCGAAAGGAAAAAGGAAATAAAAAGAAACCGAAAGGAAATAAAAATAAAAAGAATGGAGAAAGGAAAGGAAACGAACGGAAAAAGGAAATGTAAAGGAAAGGAAAAAGGAAATAAAAAGAAACCGAAAGGAAAAAGGAAATAAAAATAAAAAGAATGGAGAAAGGAAAGGAAAAAGGAAATGTAAAGGAAAGGAGAAAGGAAATAAAAATAAAAAGAATGGAGAAAGGAAAGGAAAAAGGAAATGTAAAGGAAAGGAGAAAGGAAATAAAAAGGAAATTAAAAACCAAATAAAAAGGAAAGGAAAAAGGAAATAAAAAGGAAACAAATGAAATAAAAAGGAAATGAAAAGGGAAATAAAAAGGAAAAAGGAAATAAAGGGAAAAAAAGGGAATAAAAAGGAAGGAAAGGAAAGGAAAAAGGAAATAAAAAGAATGGAGAAAGGAAACAAAAGGAAAAAGGAAATGTAAAGGAAAGGAGAAAAGGAAATAAAAAGAAACCGAAAGAAAAAAGGAAATAAAAATAAAAAGAATGGAGAAAGGAAACGAAAGGAAAAGGGAAATGTAAAGGAAAGGAGAAAGGAAATAAAAAGCAAATGAAAAAGCAAATAAAAGGAAAGGAAAAAGGAATTAAAAAGGAAACAAAGGAAATAAAAAGGAAAGGAAAGGAAAAAGGTAATAAAAAAGAAAGGAAATAAAAAGGAAAGAAAAGAAAATGGAAAAAGGAAAAGAAACTTTTAAAAAAAGTCAAATTAAAAAAGAAATGAAAATAATGAGCACTGATATTATGCAGCACCTAAAATATTCCCTAGCTAGGTCACTGGCTAACAGTGCTGAGTGATAATGTGATATCGTAATATCAATCTGACGAGAGACAGAAGTATCTATAGTTGTTATATTATCATATTTATTTCCTGAAGGATCATTTGCATGAACATGACCATTGAGACGTTCGGTATCAGGAACACTTAAAGATTTCTGTTTTCAGTAGATTTATGAAGCACTCTCCTCACATAGATTTGTGCATCTGAAAAGCAACAAATGCTTAAATAAGAAATATTATTCATTTACAAATAAAGAATAAAGTTGCTTTTTTAAATGTATCTCTGCTGTTTTCCCTGAGTGTAGTTTTCACACTAAAGCCGGTCCGCCTGCTGGAGGAAGTGCAGATTTCCAGCTGTAGGGATTTCCCCTCACATTCATGCAAAGCAGGACAAAGTTGATCAGACGTCAGTTTTACTACGTTTCACTTCTCTTATATCATTCTGTCCTGCCCTCGCATACGTCTCAAATCAAGGAGGATTTCTAGAGAAAGTATATTTAAAAAAATTATAATTAAAAACTGCTGTGGTCAATATTATTAGCCCTCTTACGATTTGGGTTTTCTTCAGCTGTCTACAGAACAAACCACTGAGTATGTGTACATGAACACAACAATCAGATTTTAATATGATCAGGACAATACTCTGATTAAGAGTCTGCCATGTAAACAGAGATTACTGATGACTTTAATCTGATTAAGGTCATAATCGAACTGCACAGAAAGTGAATTAAGACATGTGGAGTGCTGATTTTAGTGGCATTATTGAAGTGCAGTACAGACATGTAAACACCACAATCTAACTATTACCATCATGTAGGACTTTCCCCGCATTTTTCGACAGGATAGCCCACACACACACACACACACACACACACTGCTGTCACTATTCTCTGCATCTACCAGAGTCAGTAAAGGACCACAGACACACACATCGTGAAATGCATTTTTCCCCATACGGCGTGCAGGAATCAAATTCCATTAAACAACACTCTTCACATCCAGTATCTCCATTGTCACGTTTGTCATGTTCCTGAATGAAAGTGAAAGTGCCGAACTGCAGTTAAAGTCCACAAATTAAAAATGAAACGCCCGAGATTACATGAAACTCTGGAGGAAATGGGGATAGTGAGATGATGTTAATCGAATTATGTGCTGTAACATGTAAAACGGGATCATAAAAGGAACATATAAAAAAACAGCTCATGTAAACACCTTCATCATATTAGTGTCTTATTCAGATTAAAGCAAATCATTCAATACTGATGTCCATGTAAACGTAGTCACTGTTGTCCAAAAATGTGCCTAGTTAAGCCTTTAAATGTCACTTTAAGCTGAATACTAGATCTAGAAGAATATCCAGTCTAATATTATTTACTGTGACAAAGAGAAAAGAAATCAGCTATTAGAGATGAGTTATTAAAACTATTATGATTAAGTGGATTTTTACATTTTAAAGGGCTAATAATTTTGCCTTCCACTGTATATATCTGTTTATGTATTATTATACAGGGTTTCCGCGGGGTCTTAAAAAGTCTAAAATTTAAAAATCTAAATTTAAGGCCTTAAAAAGTCTTAAATTGGCTGTTCTAGGTCTTAAATATTTTTGCTCAGCTCTTATTTTTCCATGTGCCGCTACATCTAATGCTCATTTAAATTCTTTGTTGTTGCTGTTGTTTGGTTTTCGTGGTGTTGTAGTCCTTTACTTCACTAGTCCTAATGTAATTTGTGGTATTACAACTACAAATGAGACCAACATGTAATAGCCAATCAGCTTTCTGTTATTAAACTCAGCCTCTTCGCTGTGTTTGTGGACGTTCACTTTGGGTGCGGGCGACGTGATTTCAGCTGGCGGAGCTCATGTAATGTTTTGAGATTCGAATGAACCGTTCATGTGGCGCCGCATTTGATTTGAGTTGAATATAAAACACTTTGAAGAGATTTTGTCTGAAACGGGTATGACTGGACACACATCTTCATGATCCTCCATGCGTGATCATAGAGATAACCAGATGATCAATAATTCTTGGCTAGAAATTCCAACAGCAGTGGGACAGGAGGAAAGTTTTTGTAAAAGTTTGAAAAAACCTGAAGGATAAGTTTGATAAAACAAAAAAAGAGGCCATGCAAAAGTGGAGACCCGGGTGATTTTAATATTACAGAATGTTTTTCCAACGTTCCAATGTTTTAAAACAATTTACAAGTTACAAACTAAAATTAAGTAACAAACTATGTCTTTGATACAGTTGAAGTCAGAATTATTCGCCCCCTTTGAATTTTTTTTTCTTTTTTTAAATATTTCCCAAATGATGTTTAACAGAGCAAGGAAATTTTCACAGTATGTCTGATAATATTTTTTCTTCTGGAGAAAGTCTTATTTGTTTTATTTAGGCTAGAATAAAAGCAGTTTTTAATTTTTTAACACCATTTTAAGGTCAATATTATTAGCCCCTTTAAGCTATATTGTTTTCGATAGTCTACAGAACAAACCATCATTATACAATAACTTGCCTAATTCCCCTAACCTGCCTAGTTACCCTAATTAACCTAGTTAAGCCTTTAAATGTCACTTTAAGCTGTATAGAAGTGTCTTGAAGAATATCTAGTCTAATATTATTTACTGTCATCATGACAAAGATAAAATAAATCAGTTATTAGAGATGAGTTATTAAAACTATTATGATTAGAAATGTGTTGAAATAATCTGCTCTCTGTTAAACAGAAATTGGGGGAAAAATAAACAGGGGGGGTGAATAAATCTGACTGTAACTGGAAAGGAATATATGAACCTATCAGTTTACAATATATTGATGCCCAATTTCTAGGCTTTATTGGTGATAACGGTCATGAATGTTGGATCATTATTGCCTTTTTAGCTTATAAGTAGAGGACAGAAACTAGCCAGACAGTAATGTGTGAATTGTTGAGTGGGAAAAATAAATAAAAAACCTCAGTGTTTTTAGTAAGTGTACTTCTTTTTTGTTTTTATTCTTGCCATAATAAAAAATATAATAGTAGAGCATCCCAAGTTCTGTTGTCATTAATATGTAAATGTAATAGGTAGAACTGTCCGAGATATGAACAAAAGCAGGAGATGCATCATTTTAGATTTAAAACATTTTAGATTTACAAAATCATGAATGGTTATAAAGATCTTTATAATAAATTATAAAAATAATAGAAAACAATTATCTTGAATGATATTAATGATATGACCTAGTTCCGGAAACGTTCTACTTCTCTGTTTATCCGTCTGATTTTACTGTCTGTTTCTGTCATTTAAAGAATATCTCAATGGCGAAAGCGTCAAGTATAAAAGCCTCGTCTGTTTCTTGAGGTGTGCGATGCGGCGCCAGTCGAAAGTATAAATCAGACTTAAGATGTTTGTTTGTTTGTTTTTTTTGTAGTTCAATGGTGCATCTAACCTGTCTTTAGCACTGTTCATTTGAATACATTTATTTTACCACTCATTTGGGGATTTTTGTCTTTTCTCTTTATGTGTATGCGTGTTTTTGATATTGTCATATCCTGTAGGTCTTAAATTAAATACTTAAAGTGACATTTAAAGGCTTAACTAGGTTAATTAGGGTAAAGTTAGGGTAATTAGGTAAGTCATTGTATAACAGTGGTTTGTTCTGGAGACAATCCAAACCAATTTACTTTAAGGGGCTAATAATATTGACCCTAAAATGGTTCATAAAAAAATAAAAACTGCTTTTATTCTAGCCGAAATCAAACAAATAAGACTTTCTCCAGAAGAAAAAATATTAGAGGAAATACTGTGAAATATTCCTGTTAAACATCATTTGGGAAATATGTGACAGATAAAAAAGGTCAATAATGTTTTTTTTTTTTTAATAAGGAACTGAGCTCAGTTTTCAGTGTGATGACGGGATATTCAAATGCTCCTGTGTTTGCGTGACTGCAGTTATTTCCTCTTATTTTCCCTTGTTGGTTCGCGGTAGTTTCTGCTGTTTTATTAATATGATGTCATTGTTTGTTTGATTGATGACAGATGACATTCAAGTGCGCTTTTATGAAGATGAGGATTCAGGCTGGGAGGCGTATGGGGATTTCTCTCCTACAGATGTACACAGACAGGTCAGACACTCACCGACTGTGTTTTACTCTACTTCCTCATGGGTATTTATTTACCTGAGGTCTCTGGGTTAGTGACACGTTTGGATGCTTCGAAGCTGAATTTATGCATTTAGAAATACTGTAGGGAGGCAATTTATAATAGCCGTTTGGTTTTTACACATTATTTCACATTATTCAGACAAATGTATATGTTTTCCTGTGATTCAAAGCCAAATTTAAAGGCATTTGTAAAAGTAAAAGAAACATTTTTACTACTGTTAGTGTTGAAAGTTATGATGGGAAATTCAAAATAGATATTTTATATGGTCACTTTTGCTCAGTTTATCTCCAGGGTTGAAATAATATTGTATCGTATCATATATCATGCCATATCATATATCATTAATCATATAATATATCATATATCAGATCCTATATAATATCATATTATTTATCATATCATATGTCATATCATGTATCAAATATCATATCATATATCGTATCATATCCTATATCATATCTATATCATATATACCAGGGCTATTCAATTGGTGGCCCGCGGGCCGAACCCGGCCTCTAAGGCAATTTGTTCCGGCCCCCCAAATAGTGTGACCAAGACATCAAAAATTAATTTAGTTCAGTCGAAAAACGGCCGCTATAGTTATGAAGTGACGTGCGCCTGTTCAAGCACGAGCTGCAGTTAAAGGCTGCAGAGCGCGAGTCACCTGACATTGAGTGAGTGTCGCGGGCAGCCCAAAACATTTAAATATGTTTGTAGAAAAGGCCTTTTGTACAATGCACTGATATCGTTAGGGATGCTATGATTAGCCGATTTTACTATTATCCCTACTTTTATTCATTAAAGGCTTCTCAACACCGCATTTCTGTTGCACAGAAAAAAGCTGCTGCAACTAGTTATGCCAATACGCACGCACACTAGATTAACTATAGCAGAAAGCGGTTGACATATTGCGTTTTTCCGCATGCAAGTATTTCCAATTGAGACGTGCGCATAT
Source organism: Danio kyathit (assembly GCA_903798195.1). Classification (NCBI taxonomy): domain Eukaryota; kingdom Metazoa; phylum Chordata; class Actinopteri; order Cypriniformes; family Danionidae; genus Danio; species Danio kyathit. The sequence continues at coordinate 63,257,335 of LR812532.1, read as the reverse complement.
TGGAAGTGGTGCGCACACGACTCGCAAGCGGACCGACACACTCACGCCCTGCAGGCGCGGCACGCAGAAGAAATTTTCTCAGGCTGTAGCGGTGAGAGTTGTGCGTGGCTTTCAGTGCAATGTAAACAAAAGATATGAATTATGAAAACTTATTAAAATGATTATGAACGCAGATAATAACAGCAGTTCATTTAAATTCTTAGCTAATATATAGCTTAAATTAACATTAGACAAAAACTATTTTGATTTATTCGTATTTTTATGTATTTATTCATTGTTCTGTCGTTTATTTTCATTGTAAAATGATCACTCATGTTTAAATCAAAAACTTTTTCATTTATTTTTAAGTCCAAAGACAGAAGTGGACTATTGATTGTTTTTTATTAATATTTTGTGCTGTATTTGGTTACTGAGCAGCAATAAACAACACTTTAATATATAAGCAGTTTTCATGTGATTTTCTAAACTAGTCGTGTATTAAATTTAATAAATGCATAATAATGGTGATAACCATGAAACCATGATTATTCTTCAGACTATAATCGTACAACTAAAATCTATAATCGCTGCATCCCTAATTGTTACGCAGTTGAAAACAGAACATAGGAACGTGTCTGCATGTAGAAGAAGCCTACTTAAGCAATATACTGATTTTGTGCCTCGAAATACATTTGGATATGCTTGTTAAAAAAGCCTCATTGTACAATGCAGTGATGTTACGTAGTTTCAAAATAAAACATATTAACGTTTTAATGTAGAAAAAGCAAAAATACAGCATATGAGCTCTTATATTGCTGTTGTGTCATCATCACTTATATTGCAAGTTATAGCTCTCCGGCCCCCCGTTTGGGATGCTTTTCATTAACTGGCCCCCATGACAAACTAATTGAATAGCCCTGATATATACCATGTATCAAATATCATATCATATATAATATCATGTATCATATCATATCCAATATCATATATCATATATCATGTATCACTATCATTTATCATATATTATATCATATCATGTATCATTCATTCATTCATTCATTTTCTTGTCGGCTTTGTATCCAATTCGCCACAGCGGAATGAACCGCCAACTTATCCAGCACGATTTTACGCAGCGGATGCCCTTCCAGCCGCAACCCATCTCTGGGAACATCCACACACTCATTCACACTCATACACTACGGACAATTTAGCTTACCCAATTCACCTGTACTGCATGTCTTTGGACTGTGGGGGAAACCGGAGCACCCGGAGGAAACCCACGCGAACGCAGGGAGAACATGCAAACTCCACACAGAAACGCCAACTGACCCAGCCCAGCCGAGGTTTGAACCTGCGACCCAGCAACGTTCTTGCTGTGAGGCAACAGCACTACCTACTGCGCCACTGCGTTGCCCATCATGTATCAAATATCATATAATATTTAATATCATATATAATATCCAATATCATGTATCATATATCATATCATATATCATCATATCATATCCAATATCATGTATCATATATCATGTAATATATAATATCATATATCATATTATATCCAATATCATGTGTCATATATCATCATATCATATATCATATCATATCCAATATCATGTATCATATATCATATCATATATCATATCATATATTATGTATCAATATCATTTATCATATATCATATCATATCATGTATCAAATATCATATAATATATAATATCATATATCATATCATATCCAATATCATGTATCATATATCATATATCATATCATATATCATGTGTCATATATCATCATATCATATATCATATCATATCCAATATCATGTGTCATATATCATCATATCATATATCATATCATATATCATGTGTCATATATCATCATATCATATCATATCCAATATCATGTATCATATATCATATATCATATCATATATCATGTGTCATATATCATCATATCATATATCATATCATATCCAATATCATGTGTCATATATCATCATATCATATATCATATCATATATCATGTGTCATATATCATCATATCATATATCATATCATATCCAATATCATGTATCATATATCATATCATATATCATGTATCACTATTATATATCATATCATATCCAATATCATGTATCATATATCATCATATCATATATCATATCCAATATCATGTATCATATATCATCATATAATATATCATATCATATCCAATATCATGTATCATATATCATCATATCATATATCATATCATATCCAATATCATGTATCATATATCATCATATCATATATCATATCATATCCAATATCATGTATCATATATCATCATATCATATATCATATCCAATATCATGTATCATATAGCATCATATCATATATCATATCATATATCATGTATCACTATCATTTATCATATATCATATCATATCATGTATCAAATATCATATAATATATAATATCATATATCATATATCATCATATCATATATCATATCATATCCAATATCATGTATCATATATCATATATCATATCATATCATATCCAATATCATGTATCATATATCATATATCATATCATATCATATCCAATATCATGTATCATATATCATATCATATATCATCATATCATATGCAATATCATGTATCATAAATCATAAAATATATTATGTATCAATATCATTTATCATATATCATATCATATCATGTATCAAATATCCTATAATATATAATATCATATATCATATCATATCCAATATCATGTATCATATATCATCATATCATATATCATATCATATATCATGTGTCACTATCATTTATCATATATCATATCATATCCAATATCATGTATCATATATCATCATATCATATATCATATCATATCCAATATCATGTATCATATATCATATCCAATATCATGTATCATATATCATATATCATATCATATCCAATATCATGTATCATGTATCATATATCATATATCATATCATATCATATCCAATATCATGTATCATATATCATATATCATATCATATCATATCCAATATCATGTATCATATATCATATCATATATCATCATATCATATGCAATATCATGTATCATATATCATATCATATATCATCATATCATATGCAATATCATGTATCATAAATCATAAAATATATTATGTATCAATATCATTTATCATATATCATATCATATCATGTATCAAATATCCTATAATATATAATATCATATATCATATCATATCCAATATCATGTATCATATATCATCATATCATATATCATATCATATATCATGTGTCACTATCATTTATCATATATCATATCATATCATGTATCAAATATCATATAATATCCAATATCATGTATCATATATCATCATATCATATATCATATCATATATCATGTGTCACTATCATTTATCATATATCATATCATATCATGTATCAAATATCATATAATATCCAATATCATGTATCATATATCATCATATCATATATCACATCATATCATAAATCATATCCTATAATATCTTATATTCTCTTATATCTTATTATTATAATCATTATTTTTTAGTTTTTGTAGTTCAATTTGACATGAAAATATGTAGAAAGGTCAAATAAAAGTTAGTCTATAATAATAACTGCGTATGATACAATGCGAATGGAATAAAATAAGACTGTTTAATGCATTCTTCATGGAAAAAAATATTAATTATTCATTAAAGTCGTGGTTATATATTGAGTTTGAACGGCTGTGATTTTACGGTGTTATTATTATTATTATTATTTGTCTTCTAATTGTTGTTCATCTTCCTATTATTAGTAATATCAGTGTTGTTGTTGTTATTATTATTATTTGTAGTAGCAGTAGTATTAATATTTTTGTAAATATTAATGTCATTATTATTTTTATTATTATCATTAATATGAATATTGAATAATCCACCTGTTCTTCCTCTCCCTCAGTTTGCCATCGTCTTCAAGACTCCTAAATATCGAGACCTGAACCTGCAGAAGCCCATTTCTGTGTTCGTGCAGCTGAAGAGGAAATCTGACAACGAGACGAGCGAACCAAAGCCCTTCACCTACCATCCACAGATCATCGGTACACAGTCTACTACTACAGCGATTTTCACTAAAATGATCATCCCGAAGCAACCTTTCATGAAGTGTGCATTATTACCACATTACAGTCATAATCAGAAAAGTGAAGGAGTTAGGATGGACTGTATATAAGAAAACTGGGCGTGGCTTGTTTTTTCTACTGCGAGCTGATTGGATGTAGTAAAGTGGGCGTTTCATTCAGAAAGATGTGGAAAAGGGTTTGGGGAGAGTTATTACAACCTACGACGACTCCTGCTCAGCATTTCTGTTTGTTGTCAAAACTGACAGCTGGAGGGGCGTGGTTAAGTATGTTAGCCCCGCCCAATACCTCAGACAGACCTAATCTGAGAATTTAACTGAAAACAAACAGGATTTCAGTTTTAGATTGCAAGTGCAAACTATTATTTTAGTCTTAATGACATGCACAGAACTAGCAATGTGAGCCAACACAATCAATATGTTTAGTTCTGATTTCACGTGTACTTTAAATAGTACTAAACATTGATGCATCAATTTAGAGCAATTTAAGGGCCTTAAAAGTGTATTAAAAAGTATTAAATGCTATCTTACAGGGTATTCGATTTGTATCATTTTTGATCATGCAATGTTTAGTTGTATGCTGAAGTTTGCCTGAATTTAATCTGTGAATATCAGGATGCTGTTTAGGTTATGAGATCGATGAAATCCTGCTAGATTTGACATCATGCTGCTTTGTTTACTGCAGTAACCAAGCACACACCGCTATTCCTGCTGTCCTGTAGGATGTCCTGCTGGATGAGCATTTATATTCAGTATATGAATAATGTTTTAGGTTAGGATTAGTTTCTTACAACCAGCGTTTATTTAATATACTGCAAGTTAAAATGTGGCCAATGTTACCGGTTGAATCCTAAAGTGGCCCTGAGGTCTTAAAATGTCTTAAAAAGGTCTTGTTAGGAGTCTTAAAGTATTGATTTTCCTTCTCTGATTCCTGGATAATGATTGTTTATTGTTCATTATATTAAATGAGTTTGACACTCTTCTAAAGCAGCTTCTGTCTGTTTTCTAGATAAAGAAGAAGTGCAGAGGAAGAGGCAGAAGACCCTGCCTAACTTCCAGGACTACAGCGGAGCAGGGGGCGGAGCCGGGGGCATGTTTAGAGGAGGAGGGGGCGGGTCTACAGCAGGGGGCGGACCCAGTGGAGGAGGAGGCGGCGGAGGTACATTAGCATAGCATTTCACTTCATATATGCATGCCAGATCACATTCTAATGCACTACTCCACATCATGTTGTAGTATAATGAGTGCAAGTGCTCTAAAAAAATAATAAGTGCACTTTAAAGGGCACCTATTATGCAAATCACTTTTATAAGAGGTTTAAACCCAGTTGTGTGTCAGCAGTGTGTGAATATCTCCAGCCTCTAATGATAAACATGAATTAATTGCATTTGTTATAATCAGACTTGATAGAGGAAACACTGTGATTGACGTTTTCACTTTGTACGTGTCATCAGAGGGGGAAAGCCCCGCCCACTAGTGCCCATCTCTGCCTTATTAGCATAAACAGTATCCCTGAGTGAGAAGCAATGTTTAATATCTTCTTTTGTTGCGCTTTGGGTTTACAGAAAAGTGCATTACAATTAAAATGCGTTATTCATATAGTGTATAAGTGCATAGTGTATACTGTAAGTGCATATTGTAATGTGTGTCATTTGGGATGCAACTATAGATTGTTTGACCTTTGTATATGTGATGTTTCTGTCTTATAGGACATTTCTTCCATGGGTATCAAAATTTCAATAATTTTGGTACTGGATACAACTTCTCCTCGGGCATGGGAGGAGGCGGGACCAACATCAAGCATGGTGAGAGTTTGAGCTGTCAATCATTGTGTTCAGAACATTGGCCCCTATCATACACCAGGCGCAATAATGCGCAAGACATGTTTGGTGTGATTTGTTGCTATTTTCAGACCAGCACAACCCTCATTTTCCTGCTTTGCACCACGTTGTTTAAATAGTAAATCCATTTGCACCAGTTTGTGGACTCATGGGTGTGCTGGTCTATAAAGGAGGTGTGTTAAGGCGCATTGTTGGTGTGTTGCTATTCTGCGGAACTGAAATAGACTGTGCAATAGACCTAGGTCTAAAGTCCAGCAGAGCGTGTTAATTGTGCTCCTTAAACCAGGGTTTGCACGAGGTGCTTAAAGTGCTTGAGTTTGGCTGTAAGAAATTCAAGGCCTGGAATACCTGGAAAATTGGCTTGTTTTGTTGAATAGTGCTTAAAATAAACAAGGCTGGGTTCCCGCGGGTTCTTAAAAAGTCTTACATTAAAATCCGGGAAATTAAGGTCTTAAATTGTCTTAAATTTACCGTAAAGTTGCTGTAGATATTAAATTTTCAGCCGGTGTGCTTAATGATGATAGGGAAGCACAGTGGTCCACCGTAAAACATCTAATAGTTGATCAGTTTAGTATGTGTGAAACGGGAGTGAAATGACAGTGTCCGTGATTTATTAGATTATTACGGTAGGTCGGCTACAGACGCTGACGTCGGTCTGCACATGCGTGCTGCCATTACGCGGTTGTTGAGGTGAGGTGACCATGGGGCTCAAAGCCATCGAGTCGCACATGAAAGGAAAAAAGCACCAGCGGTACGTTGCAGCAGCTAGTCATAGCGGGTCCAGGTTAATCCTTGCATTGTTTGCAGCTCGACCTAACGATGTTACTAGTTCAGACGGCACCTCACAGTCGGCTATAACAAGTTTCATTTCACCACTAGGGATGCAACGATTATAGATTTTGGTTGTACGATTATAGTCTGAGAAATAATCACGGTTTCACGGTTATCACGATTATTATGCATTTATTAATTTCAAACCCCACTAGTTTAGAAAATAAGATGAAAACTCCTTATATTTTACAGTGTTATTTATTGCTGCTCAGTAACTAATTAATACAGCACAAAATAATATAAAAAAATCAAACAAACAATAGTACATATCTCTCTTTGTGCTTAAAAATACGTGAATGTTTTTGACATTTAAACATTAAATTTTACACTGTAAATAAATGACAGAACAATTAATAAATAAATAAAAAAATAAGAATAAATAAAAAACAGTATTTGTCTAATGCAGGGCTTGAAATTGCCGGTGCTACCAACTTCAAAAATGTAGGAACACCAGAAAAAAGATAGGAGCACCCACCAAAAATTAATGAGCACTACTGCAACTTGTATATTAACAGATTTATTGTATTTGAAAACAACATCAAATAGAACTAACAAAAACCAGAAACGATTATCTAACTAATGCTGTGATGACTTATTGATATTTGTGCAACAATTCCAAAATGAATGTCTAATAATTATAAAATATTAATGATGACGAAGATAACAATAATACTAACAATGAATAACATTTCTCATCATCATGCTGCCTTGAATGTGCTTGAATGCGAGTTATCTGCTATAAAAAGTCCTACTGTTACTTTATGAAAATAAATCTATGGTTTGCATCAAACAAAAACTGTTGTTTTATATGCATGCCAATTTAATAAACAGAAAGAATGGACAAAAGAAAGTAGGAAAAGTCTCACTTCTGCACCTGTTTAAAAGTTTTGGTTTCCGTATGGTCATTTTAAATGCTCATTCTCGTTATGCGCTGATTTTCATTTCTTTGTGTTTTGTGGAAGAAAGCAGGCCCAGTCAGCCGACCCATATAAGCCGGGCAGAGCTGGATTCTCGTGATGACCACCAGCGCAGTACCGTTCATGAGCTGCAGTTTCAGTTTAAACTTAGTAAAGGCGAGCTTCTTTGACGATGATGTGTACAGTGTTAGATTTTACATTAGCGGCCATTTGCGCTAAACGCGCGGTGAATGCAACGCATCGAGATTCATGCCATTAAACAGCTGATCCACTCCGAGTCTTTCAGCGCTCTCTCCGAAATCACTCGCTTTATCTCGGCTGGTGGATCAGCATTCATCACATAATCGCTCTTTTCGGAGCCATTATAACTTTAAGTGGATTTGCAAACCTGTGTACTTTTCATGTACTGCTTCTTCCTCAGCCTTTTGCAGTTCCCGTGGTCACAAAAGCCCCGTTACCCCAACGAGGTGCGCCTGAAAAGCGTGAGCGCGCTGCGTTGCGTGTGCGTCCCTCCATTGGAAATAACAAGGTTGCCTTAGTTAATAGTCTCAGTCATAGTTAATCTAGTGTGCGTGGTTATTAGTCTCCGCGACAAACTAGCGCAGTTTGCATAACTGTTTAGTTGCTGCAGTTTTGTTCCGTGCAGAAACGCGGTGTTGAGAAGCCTTTACGATTAATTAACCGTGACTAATTAAAGCGCGGTTAATAGTGAAACCGGTTAATCGTTGCATCCCTATTCACCACCAGACACCCAAAAGTCTGAGGTACTGTGGGTTCTTCATACCAGGGGTTTTCAAACTTTTAGGACACCCCCCCCCCCCCCCCCACCCCCCCAAAATTTGGCCAATTTCACTCGTGCCCCCCTCTCTCCCGAGCCAAAACTATAATCCATGTGCAAACATTCACATATTACTTGCTGCATTTAAAGTGCGTAGCACAGAAGTGTCGCTAGACCTAGTTTGAAAATCGCCAGTGCCCCAGTAAATGCTTTGAGATATGATTTACTTCATATGCAGAGTGTATTTATTAAGACTGGTAATCCCGGAATAAAGATGTTATTCTCTTTGTGCAACGCTGGTGAAAGCAGTGTAGTTTTTATATTTCTATATATATATATATAAACACAGACATACACACACATACATATATATATATACACACACACTGAGAATACAGCAGGGACCAAGATGGCAGAACTTATCACTAAATTGAATTCCATTAGAAAAAGATAGAAGGAAAAGAGAAGGGAGTTGGTGGACCTAGAAGATGAAATTGAGAAGAGAGATGCCACATGTCTTGAGGAGAATTTATGATGTTACAAAACGTTCTTTTATTGAAAGTCCTGTAATAACATTAGTGTTTTCTAACAGTTATGTAGATGATTTGTCAACATTTTGGCTTGTGAAAGGCTGTTTAGAGGACTTCCATTGAGCTTATTTTCAGTATTCTATTCTATATGGTTCCTTCAGACAAGGCATTGTGTTGTTTAGTGTAATCCAACTCATCTATGTTATGTTGGCTCTGTTCTACATCACAAGTTTTGATTTCCATTGTAGGAGGCAATAAATCGAGTAGCCTATTCCAAAGAAATTATGAAATTTTTGGGTCTTAAATTATATTTGTTGAGGTCTTAAAAAGGTCTTAAAAAGCATTAAATTTTACTTTTAAAATGGTGCAAGAACCCTGCAAGGGGAATTTGTGTGCAATTTTCACGCCGGAAAAATACAAATGTTTGTGAACTTTTGTGACAATTTAATGAAAAATACCCCCACAAACTACCGGGATTCTGAAGCGGTGATTTGACTGACATGAAAAGTGGCCAATCACAGTCGAGCTTGTCTAGTTTTGCGTGAAACGTAAGGGGCGGGACAAAGGCCTTTCTGTGCTGCAGTGGCAGAAAATAACTTATTTAAATAATGCTTTCGGATGTTTTCACTATAGAGATGTCTATGTTATTAGCAAGAGTAATTACACCGCGGACATACTTCCTGCCATTTCGACGATCTGCACACGTTTCGCTCTCTTCTCTCCGACGGCTCGCCTCTGACCTGTCACTCTTCTGAAGCCTGGTTTAATACCGTCTGAATGTCGGCGCGGGAAAGCAGGTATTGCGCAATTATTCATTTCTGCAGATGTTGCGAGTGCTTTATTTTAGCATGAGAGCGCAGTCATGTACGTTAAATCGCAAAAACTGGATATGCCAGCTCTTAAATAGGCTTTTTCAAATGAACTGCAAGTCCTCTCATCATCGCGTGTTTTTAATTAAACCTTTCAAAGCTTGAAAATATTGTTTAATAATGGACAAAAAGTGTCTCTGTGGCCTTATAAGTATGTGGTAGTTTTGCCAGTGCTGTTGGAAAAGATTAATTGTCATGAAAGGAAAAATCGACCGTACTTTGTTAGTGCAAATTCCTATGTAGCCTTGTGATTTAAGCAATTAAACCATTTAAATAAGTTTATACTTAAAAAGGGCCATAATGAAAATCAGATTTTTTTTCTTAAGTAACTAACTAGTACTCAGAGTAGTTTTTTAAAAGAGTAATTTGTATAATATCAGTATTATTTACTAAACGTTGTATTATTTTAGCAGTGTAATTGTATTTTAACTTGAGTACAAATATTCTGTTCTCTTTCCATCTTTGAGAGAACATCAACAAATAAAATAAAAACATTCACAAACAGCATTTTATGCAGGTTTATTATATTATTAATATATTATTTATTAATTATTATATTATTATTAATGATGGTTTTTGTTTGTATAAATGGATAGATAGTTCCTCTGCAGTATTTTTATAAATCGCTGAGAAGACGTTTCAGGTGTTCAATACATTGCATGTCAGTCTTGCTTTATTATATTAATAATTATTAATATATTATTAATTAATTATTATATTTTATTAATGTTTTTTTTATTTGTAGATAGTTCAATAGATAGTTCCTATGCAATGTTTTTATGGGTTGCTGAGAATACATTTCAGGTGTTCAATATGTTGCGTGTCAGTCTTGAAATTAAAAATAGGTGCTGGAAAAAGTGCTAAAGTCCTTGATTTTCATTAGGCTGTGCCTGTAGGAACCCTCTTACACACTGCTGAATACACACAGGATGATCAGCAATACACAAATATCTTTACAGATGAAAACAATTAAAGGATTAAAATATTACAGAAATGATTATTTTCTACATCATTATAAACACCACTGCCTCCATGCCTTCTTCACCTCGGGGGGGCTTTTTCAGTTTATTCATGACGTTCTGCATCTGTATAATGTTATTATTATTAGCAGGATTATTTATTATCTGCAGATTTATATTAGTTTTAATAAACACAAGTGTAGATTTGTCCAGCTGTGGGGTTTTGGAGACGTCTGCATCACCATATGGGGAATAAGAACAGGACGTGTGTTTGGATATAACTCAGTTGTTTGACCACACTTCATTATTATTGTTCGTTTATTCCTTTGCTGGAGATTAGAACTGAATTTAGAAATAGTTTTGAAGCAAATCTTTGCGCTTAACAAAGGAGATTAAATATGTGGGCTGATGGATGTGTTCAGTGGAGTGAGTTTCCACCGTTTCCTCACTCCACCAAAGTAAAAGAGTAAAGTGAAGAGTAAAAGTAAAGTAAAGAGGCTGAATGGAGGAGGCTCGTTCTTTATCCTTAAATTCGAGAATGCCGGGCGATGCACGCTTATCCTACGTCTGATCTTCCAATGTTTCAGCAAGAAACCCTCACCTATAGTCAAAATTTGAGTGGTGGCCAGAAGTCAGCCTATTAGGTAGGAGAGAAGAGCGAGTTGATCAGGCGCACCTCTCTCTCAGCTGCACATTATTTCTGATGGCAAAGCACAAATTTGAGTATTGCAGTGTCAGCATGATTACAGGGTGTCCGCGGGGTCTTAAAAAGTATTAAAAGATGATAAATCAAGAAAATTTAGGCCCTTAAAGGTATTAAAAAGTCTTAATTGCATTTTTACGAGGTAAAATAATTTATTCTTTCAAGCTTTGCTTCTTCTGAGATTATCTGATTTCTGTTGTGTGGTTGTGCTCCATTGAGTTATTTAACTACAACTGTTTATTAACTACTGTTTATTAAGTTAAAGGTTTGATACTGATTAGAACTTGAAGTGGCGACGAGGTAAAATATCCTGAGAAGGTCTTTAAAAGTCCTAAAAAGGTATTGAAATTACCTTCAGGATTCCTGCATATACCCTGGATTATCTAGAGCAGAGGTGTCCAAACTCGGTCCTGGAGGGCCGGTGTCCTGCATATTATAGTTCCTACCCCAATTAAACACACCTGAACCAGCTAATCAAGCTCTTTCTAGGTTGACTAGAAACTTCCAAGGAGGTGTGTTGTAGGAAGTTGCAGCTAAACTATGCAGGACACCGGCCCTCCAGGACTGAGTTTGGACATCCCTGATCCAGAGTTAATATTTTACCTCCTAAAATTTGGAGAAAGTTAACCTGAAGGTCTTGAGACCCTTCTCTGGTCATTTGGTCATTCGTTGAGCACAACAGAAGAAAACAAAAAATAACCCATTTCTTACAATGAGCTGAATATCTGAGGATATCTGCATGCACGTATTCTGTTTGCCTACTGATGACTTGCATTAAAACAGAAGAAAAAAGATGATGTGGCCATTTTATTTTTATTATTTATTTTTTAAGCGCACCAAGAGCCAGTTGAAGACAGTGAAGATGATGATGATGATGATGATGATGATGATCCAGCAGCAGGAGGTGTTGTGCAGCTCTCAGATCATCCGGGATTTACTAGAGTTAAAACAGATGATCTGGACGCTTCAGGTTTGACTGACTTTAATTTTGAGTGTAAACAGTGAAGATGAGTCTGTGCAAGAGGTCACACGATGCTCATACTGTATATTCATTTGATATTATTCACGTCAGAAATTGCTCATACAGATAACACATACAAGCAGCATCTTCTGGCCTCTTTAAAGGGGCAGTTCACCCAAAAATGAAATGTACTTGCTATTAACTCTCTCAAGTGGTTTCAAACCTTTATGAATGTTTTAGTCAGTTCAACACAAAAGAAGATATTTAGAAGAATGTTAGAAACCGTTAACTGTTGACTTTCATAGTAGGAAAATCAAATACATGGAAGTCAATGGTTACCAGTTTCCAACATACAAAAGAAGATATTTAGAAGAATGTGAGAAATCGCTAACTGTTGACTTCCATAGTCACAAATACAGTGTAAGTCAATGGTTACCGGTTTCCAACATACAAAAGAAGATATTTAGAAGAATGTCAGAAAGTCAGTGGTTATTGGTTTTCAACATTCTTCAAAATATCTTTGTTCTGTGTTCTTCTTTCTTGTTTCTGTGTTCAACAGACAGAAACTCCTAAAGGTTTGAAACCACTTGAAGGAGAGTAAATGAGGACAGGATTTTCAGTTTTGCATGAACTAATCCCCCTCCAGTATTTTCAGTATCACTTGTTGAGTTTCATCAGTAGTTTGTGGATCTGTGTGTAAATGTGTGTGTGTGTGTGTGTTTTTTTTTTTTTTCAGGAAGTGTATTAGAGCCTCATTTAGCTGAACTAGCGAGTCGACAGGCTGAAGCGCTCTTTCATTACGCAGTAACGGGTGATGCTCGACTGCTGCTGGCTCCACAGCGCCCCCTCATGACCACTCAGGACGAGGACGGAGACACGTACGTCAACTAACACTACTCTTAGAGTTCACCAGTTAATTATTAGCCTCTGTGACATTACAATTCAGTACACATTAATAACAGTAAATGTATTTAATTAGTACTGTAGTACTGGGCAAAGATTAATCCCAATACTCTACTATACTGTACTCTGTTAAACTATACCAAACTATACCATACCATAGTATAAACTATACTATGGTAAACTTTATCATGTTATACTTTACTATACTAACCTATACTCGAATTAACTAAATCATTCTATACCAACTGTACTATATACAATACTAAACTAAACTATACTATAATAATTTATACTGTACTTTTCTATACTGTACTGTACTATACTACACTATACTAAACTATACTGTACTATACTAAAATACTATACTAAACTATACAATACTACACTATACAATGCAAAACTATACTAGACTATACTAAACTTTGCTGTACTATACTAAACTGGACTGTACTATACTAAAACGTGCTATACTATACTATACAATGCTAAACTACACTGTACTATAGTAATCTATACTGTACTATACTAATCTATACTGTCCTATACCAAACTGTACTATACTACACTATACTAAACTATACAACACTATAATAATTTATACTGTACTATTCTATACTGTACTTTACTGTAATATACTACAGTATTCTAAACTATACTGTACTATACTAAAATACTATACTAAACCATACAATACTACACTATAATTTATATTGTACTATTCTATACTGTACTATACTACACAATACCACACAATACTAAACTATACTGTACTATACTAAACTATAGTACACTATAATAATTTATACTGTACTATTCTATACTGCACTGTACTGTACTACACAATACTACACAATACTAAACTATACTGTACTATTCTAAACTATACTATACTGTACTATATTATACTATATTAAACTATACTACATTATAATAATTTATACTGTACTTTTCTATACTGTACTGTAATATACTACACTATACTAAACTATAATGTACTATACAAAATACTATACTAAACTATACGATACTACACTATAATTTATACTGTACTATTCTATACTGTACTGTACTGTACTGTACTATACTACAAAATACTACACAATACTGTACTATACTAAACTATACTATACTGAACTATACTATACTAAAATATACTACACAATAATAATTTATACTGTACTTTTCTATACTGCACTGTACTGTACTATACTACACTATACTAAACTATACTGTACTATACTAAAATACTATACTAAACTATACAATACTACACTATACTATGCAAAACTATACTAGACTATACTAAACTTTGCTGTACTATACTAAACTGGACTGTACTATACTAAAACATGCTATACTATACAATACTAAACTATACTGTACTATAGTAATCTATACTGTAAACTATACTACACTATAATAATTTATACTGTACTTTTCTATACTGCACTTTACTGTACTATACTAGACTATACTAAACTATACTGTACTATACTAAAATACTATACTAAACTCTATGATACTACACTATACTATGCAAAACTGTACTAGACTATCCTAAACAGGACTGTACTATACTAAAACGTACTATACTATACAATACTAAACTATACTGTACTATACTAAACTATACTGTACTATACTAATCTATACTGTACTATACCAAACTGTACTATACTAAACTATACTACACTATACTAAACTATAATGTACTATACTAAAATACTATACTAAACCATACGATACTACACTATAATTTATACTTTACTATTCTATACTGTACTGTACTATACTACACAATACTAAACTATACTAAACTAAACTTTACTATACTATATTATACTAAACTATACTGTACTATACTAAACTATACTAAACTGTACTGTACTAAACTATACTACACTATTTTATACTATACTATACTATACTATACTATACTATGCTAAACTAAACTTTACTATACTATTTTATACTAAACTTTACTGTACTATACTAAACTATACTAAACTAAACTTTACTATACTATATTATACTAAACTAGACTGTACTATACTAAACTATAATATACTAAACTAAACTTTACTATACTATATTATACTAAACTAGACTGTACTATACTAAACTATAATATACTAAACTAAACTTTACTATACTATTTTATACTAAACTATACTGTACTATACTAAACTATGCTAAACTAAACTTTACTATACTATTTTATACTAAACTAGACTGTACTATACTAAACTATAATATACTAAACTAAACTTTACTATACTATATTATACTAAACTAGACTGTACTATACTAAACTATAATATACTAAACTAAACTTTACTATACTATTTTATACTAAACTAGACTGTACTATACTAAACTATAATATACTAAACTAAACTTTACTATACTATATTATACTAAACTATACTTAACTAAACTTTACTATACTGTATTATACTAAACTATACTGTACTATACTATACTATACTAAACTATACTAAACTAAACTTTACTATACTATATTATACAAAACTATACTGTACTATACTATACTAAACTTTACTATACTATATTATACTAAACTATACTGTATTATACTAAACTATACTGTACTATACTAAACTATACTATACTATTTTATACTATACTATACCAAACTATACTATACTAAACTTTACTATACTATTTTATACTAAACTATACTGTACTATACTAAACTATATTATACTAAACTAAACTTTACTATACTATATTATACTAAACTATACTGTACTATACTAAACTATGCTAAACTAAACTAAACTTTACTATACTTTATTATACTAAACTATACTGTACTATACTAAACTATGCTATGCTAAACTAAACTTTACTATACTATTTTATGCTAAACTATACTGTACTATACTAAACTATACTAAACTAAACTTTATTATACTATATTATACCAAACTATATTGTACTATAGTAAACTATGCTAAACTAAACTTTATTATACTATATTATACCAAACTATACTGTATTATACTAAACTATACTAAACTAAACTCAGAGGTGGAAAGAGTAATAAAATCTTCTACTCAAGTAAAAGTACTGTTACTTACAAAAAATTTTACTTAAGTAAAAGTAAAGTTACATGTCTATAAATCTACTCAAGTAAAAGTAAAAAATAACTCATTAAAAATGTACTCATGAGTAAAAAGTAAAGAGTAACTTTCTCAAAAGGGACAAGACGATATAAATCTCCAAGTTGTTTTCATTTGTATAAGTAATAAAGACCAATAATAAAAATTGTATAATTTTTATATAATATTTAAACTATTTTACTGATTATCCTATTTAACAATATATACATTTAACAAATTCTAATGCAACATCTGCTGTGTTAGCTAAATAGGCTATATGCACACAGACTTTTAATTTTTAGTCCAGGCAGCCCAATTGCTTCTGATGAACTGTCTTTCCATTTCAAAATTGTCACATTTAAGTTCTGATTTCTTTAAAAATCAGCGATCTTCACTGACTGTTAGATATATGATATGAAGTGGGTCTCAGATCAGACAAGAAGCACTGCATTAAAGTCCATTTCCCCCAGCCATGTCTTTAAAATATAACAGTTTGTTTTACTCCAGTATTTTGGTTGTTGCTAGATCGTATACAGTTGCAGTCGGAAGTTAATGAGAATTATTTATATTATTTATTAAACTTCACATTTGTTGTATTTTATTAACGTCTACCCCCACCCCAACCCTAAACCCAACCGTCACAGTAACGTAAAAACAGTAGTTGTATTGAGAATTATATATGTTATCTATTAAATTACCCAATAAATTGTATTTTTTAAAGCCTAGCCTACCCCCACCCTAACCCTAAACCCAACCGTCACAGTACTGTAAAAATATTAATTATTGTTATACATTCAGTCATTCATTCATTTTCTTTTCGGCCTAGTCCCTTTATTAATCTGGGGTCACACCACAGCGGAATGAACCACCAACTTATACTGCATATGTTCTACGCAGTGGATGCCCTTCCAGCTGCAATAACACACTCATTCACACACAATTTTTAGCGTATACCCAATTGACCTATACCGCATGTCTTTGGACATGTGGGGGAAACCGGAGCACCCGCAGGAAACCCACGCCCACACAGGGAGGACATTCAAACTCCACGCAGAAATGCCAACTGACCCAGCCAAGGCTCGAACCAGCGACCTTCTTGCTGTGAGGCGACAGCACTACCTACTGTGCCACCGCGTCGCCTATTGTTATACAGTGTCAAAAAAAAAAAAATGCTGCTATATTGATGTGCATAGCACACATCCGGCCAGCCGCATATCCGATCTAGACTTTACCTCTGTATTTTCAATGGAATTTCTGTGCTAGCCTGTTGCTACTGACGGCGCTGGTGGTTACACCAGCTTTCATCTAACTTTACACTTGAACAACTAAATGAATGCTTAAGTCAATTTAACTGAATGTATTGTAATCACATTACAACATCGATGCTGTAAAAACAACCTTGTGAAATTGAAAATAGTCACATTAAGCTTTCACCGGAAGTTTATCGTTGGCTTTAAAATTCTAGCGGTGCGTAAAGCCCATTGTACATAAACAATTTTGCTCCAAGTCCCTGTTAATATCTAATCTTTGTGCTAATGAACATTAGCAATGTTACGAACACAGTTGGGCAAGTTACTTCCAAAATGTAATACAATATATATTCAAAGTCATTTCTTTTTTTGTAATTAGTTCCATTACAATATTAATATCTCAGAAATGCATTACACTACTTTTGTATTACTTTTAGGCTACTTTAACCAAAATAACCACAGAAGTATGACTCTTGTGAATTAAAGTATGAATATTCAATAGTATGTCTGTTTTCAAATACATTTTGCTATTAACTGTAATTATTCTGAGAGATTTTTGTTTGTACAAGGAGTCTGACAACAGCCAGTGCTCCACACAGAGATCAGATCATTTGACATACTATGTTTTCTTTTAAATATATATTGATAGCGCTTCACTTTTTCCACATTTTTTTAATGTTACAGCCTTATTTCAAAATAGATTAAATTCATTTATTTCCACACAATCCTACACAAAAGAGTTTTTGAAATTGTTGCAAATTTGTTACAAATAAAAAAGCTGAAAAATCACATGTACATCAGTATTCACAGCCTTTGCCGTGAAGCTTTAAATTGAGCTCAGCTACATTCTGTTTCCACTGATCATTCTTGAGATGTTTCAGCAGCTTCATTGGAAATCACCTGATGAGATCCGCTGATTTTTATATAGTCGATCAAATGAATTTAAACTTTTAAAAATGCAACAAACATTTGTTTTGGCCCAAACTACAAAAACAAACATTTTAGTATTGGTTTTGCTTAAGCTGCACACTAGTTTGATTTATGTAAACATGTCATTATAACTACATTGAATAAATATTATTACAAAGGCCTATGCTGACAAACAAAAACTAAATGACATGATATAACAGGCGATTGTCCTCTGAGTGAACCTGAAAAGACATGAATGACACTTCTCATAAAGCTTGAGAAGCATACAGTTCTTCATGATATATAATTTGTAAAATAAAGAGTTGCAGGTTAAGGAAACACTAAACAGCATGTGATAAAGTTACCCCGGGCCTTGGTGCAGATGAAAAGAAAAATAGATAGATAGCTAACTAGAACAGAGAGAAATAAGGTGCGCGCTGCTGATGGACTCGCAAACTGCGCTATGCGCTGCGCACGCGTCGCTTCAGCTCTCATTGCGCCTGCGATGAGAAAAAAAGTCTCTGCATCATCACGATCTGGATCATATCATGTGCGCGCTGCATTATTTCCGCATAGTAATGATCTTTATATCGCGGATCAAGTGCAGTGAAGTGTTAAATTAATAATGAGTCATATACAGTAGCTTACCTTGTCATTGCTGGGGTTGACAGGCATTTTGCTGATTAAACTCCGGCGATAAATCCAACTCCAGCAACAGTAAATAAACAAGTTTGCCGCTGATTTTTCTCACGCTGCTGCTGCAGTGACGTGGCTTCCGGGCTCGATTTCCTTTTTCTTTTTTCGTTGCATTTCCTTATATATTTATTTTTTACTCAGTAACGGATATGATTTAAAATGTAGCGAAGTACAATACTTTAGGCAAATCATACTTAAGTAAAAGTAAAATTACAGATTTTAAACACTACTCTAAAAAGTACAAATTCTCAAAAAAACTACTTAAGTACAGTAACGTGAGTAAATGTAATTCGTTACTTTCCACCTCTGATAAACTTTATTATACTATATTAAACCAAACTATATTGTACTATAGTAAACTATGCTATATTAAACTAAACTTTACTATACTATATTATTTTAAACTATACTGTACTATACTAAACTATACTGTACTATACTAATCTATACTAAACTACTGTACTATACTAAATTACTATACTAAACTATATGCTACTACACTATACTATGCAAAACTATACTAGACTATCCTAAACTTTGCTGTACTATACTAAACTGGACTGTACTAAACTGAAACGTACTATACTATACAATACTAAGCTATACTGTACTATATTATATTATACTAAACAATACTGTACTATACTAATCTATACTGTACTATACCAAACTGTACTATACTGCACTATACTACACTATAATAATTTATACTGTACTATTCTATATTGCACTGTACTGTAATATACTACACAAAACTATACTGTACTACACTATACTAAACTATACGATACTACATTATACTATGCAAAACTGTACTAGACTATCCTAAACTTTACTGTAATATACTAAACTGTACTATACTACACTATATACCATACCACACTAAACTATACTGTACTAAACTAAACAATACTGTACTGTACTATACTACACAATACTAAACTATACTGTACTGTACTATACTACGCAATACTAAACTATACTGTACTATATTAAGCTATACTATACTACACTGTCCTTTACTACACCATACTAAACTATACGATACTACACTATACTGTGCAAAACTGTACTGGACTATTTGAAACTTTACTGTACTAAACTAGACTGTACTATAATATACTAAACTGTACTATACTACACAATAATACTAAACTATGCTGTACTATACTATACTAAACTGTACTATACTATACTACACTATACTAAACTATACTCTACTACACTATACAACACTGCACTACACTGTACTATACTACACTATACTAAGCTATAGTTTACTATACTAAACTATACTGTACTACACAATATTATACTACACTATACTGTACTATAATAAACTCTACTATAGTAAACTACTGTACTACACTATACTAAACTATACTGTACTATACTATACAACACTGCACTACACTGTACTATACTACACTATACTAAGCTATAGTTTACTATACTAAACTATACTGTACTATACTACACAATATTATACTACACTATACTGTACTATAGTAAACTCTACTATAGTAAACCACTGTACTACACTATACTAAACTATACTGTACTATACTATAGTAAACTATTCTGTATTTGTGTGTGTGTATGTGTGTGTGTGTGTGTGTGTGTGTGTGTGTGTGTGTGTGTGTGTGTGTGTGTGTGTGTGTGTGTGTGTGTGTGTGTGTGTGTGCGTGTGCGTGCGTGTGCGTGTGTGTGTTCAGGGGTCTGCATCTAGGAGTTCTGCACAGTCAGACAGACGCTGTGAGGAATTTAGCTCAGGTTATTTCTGCTCTTCCTGGAGAAGATGTGCTCAACATGAGGAACGACCTCTACCAGGTACAACACACACACACACACACACGCTGTTTATACATTTATTCAGGGTTTCAGGGCTCATGGAAGTTCTGGAATATCATCATCGAATATTAAAACTTCAATTATCAAGATGTCATTTTTCTGTACAGTATGTTTAGTTTTTTGCATGTTGTTATGGTTAGGCATTTTTTCTGTCACTTTATTCCTATCATTATCAGCGTCTGCTAAATGTAAATGTACAGTTAAAGTCAGAATTATTCTATAATGGGCTGTATAATGGTGATCTGTAAATGTGTGTGTGCAGACTCCTGTGCATCTGGCAGTGCTGACGCAGCAGCGAGCGGCGCTGGAGGCTTTACTGGAGGCCGGAGCGGATGTAACCCTCACTGACCGACACGGAGACACGGCTCTGCATCTGGCAGCTCAGCAGAAAGAGGACCACATCATACACACACTGCTGAAACACAGAGATGTGGAGCTGCTGCACACGGTCTACAACACTGCAGGTCTCATACACACACACACACTAATGAATCAAGCGTCTTCCTGAAGGAGTTAATTACAAAAACTAATATTGCTTTATCCTTGTGTGCTGTTGGGTCATTTTCATCCACTCTGGGCTGATTTAGAGATTGTGTGCGTGCGTGCGTGCTTGCGTGTGTTTGTGTGTGTGAGAGAGTGTGTGTGCAGTTGTGTGTGAGTATGTACAGTATGTGTGTGTGTGTGTGTGTGTGTGAATGTCATGTGTGTGTGTGTGTGTGTGTGTGCGCGCTTAGTTTTGTCTGTTTTTATGTATGTGTCTGTGCTTATGCGTATTTATTTGTGTGTGTGTGTGTATGTTCATTTTTTTGTGTGTGTGTGTGTGTGTGTGTGTGTGTGTGTGTGTGTGTGTGTGTGTGTGCTTGTGCGTGCATGTGTATGTTTGTCTGTCTTCATGTATTTGTATTTGTGTGTGTGTGTGTGTGTGTGTGTGTTTATTTTTGTCTGTTTTTATGCATGTGTCTGTGCTTATGTGTATTTGTTTGTTTGTGTGTGTGGGTGTGTGTGTGTGTGTGTGTGTGTCTTTGTGTGTGCGCGTGTGTGCATGTGTATGTTTGTCTTCATGTGTGTGTGTGTGTGTGTGTATGTTCATTAGTGTGTGTGTGTGTATGTTTGTCTATGTATTTATGTGTATATATATTGTGTATTTATTTGTGTGTCTGTGTGTGTGTGTGTGTGTGTGTGTGTGTGTGTGTGTGTGTGTGTGTGTGTGTGTGTTCATTAGTGTGTGCGTGTGTGTATGTTTGTCTATGTATTTATGTGTATATATATATTGTGTATTTATTTGTGTGTCTGTCTCTGTGTGTGTGTGTGTGTGTGTGTGTGTGTGTGTTTATTAGTGTGTGCGTGTGTGTATGTTTGTCTATGTATTTATGTGTATATATATGTGTATTTATTTGTGTGTGTGTGTGTGTTTGTCAATCAATGTATGTATATTTATGTATTTGCTTGTGTGTGTGTGTGTGTGTGTGTGTGTGTGTGTTTATTTCTGTCTGTTTTTATGTATGTGTCTGTGATTGTGTATTTATTTGTGTGTGTGTGCGTGTTCGTGTGTGTGTGTGTGCGCGCGTGTGTGCATGTGCGTGTGTATGTTTGTCTGTCTTCGTGTGTGTGTGTGTGTATGTTTGTCTGTCTTCGTGTGTGTGTATGTTCGTGTGTGTGCGCGTGCGCGCGCGCTTGTGTGCATGTGCGTGTGTATGTTTGTCTGTCTTCGTGTGTGTGTGTGTGTGTGTATGTTCATTAGTGTGTGCGTGTGTGTGTATTTTTGTCTATGTATTTATGTGTATATATATTGTGTAATTATTTGTGTGTGTGTGTGTGTGTGTGTTTATTTTTGTCTGTTTTTATGTATGTGTCTGTGATTATGTGTATTTATTTGTGTGTGTGTGTGCGCGCGTGTGTGCATGTGCGTGTGTATGTTTGTCTGTCTGCGTGTGTGTGTGTGTGTGTGTATGTTCATTAGTGTGTGCGTGTGTGTGTATTTTTGTCTATGTATTTATGTGTATATATATTGTGTAATTATTTGTGTGTGTGTGTGTGTGTGTGTTTATTTTTGTCTGTTTTTATGTATGTGTCTGTGATTATGTGTATTTATTTGTGTGTGTGTGTGCGCGCGTGTGTGCATGTGCGTGTGTATGTTTGTCTGTCTTCGTGTGTGTGTGTGTGTGTGTGTGTGTATTTTTGTCTATGTATTTATGTGTGTATATATATTGTGTATTTATTTGTGTGTCTCTGTGTGTGTGTATGTATGTGTGTGTGTGTGTGTGTGTATGTGTATGTGTGTATGTTTGTCTATGTATTTATGTGTATATATATTGTGTATTTACTTGTCTGTCTGTCTCTGTGTGTGTGTGTGTGTGTGTGTGTGTGTGTGTGTGTGTGTGTGTGTGTGTGTGTGTGTGTGTGTGTGTGTGTGTGTGTGTGTGTGTGTGTGTGTGTGTGTGTGTGTGTGTTCGTCAATGTATGTATATTTATGTATTTGTTTGGGTAAGTATGTGTTTATGTCTCTCTCTCTCTGTGTGTGTGTGTGTGTGTGTGTGCAGGTCTGTGTCCTCTCCATCTGGCTGTGCTCTCCAACAGTCTGGTGTGTGTGCGTGCTCTGCTGGATGCGGGTGTGGATGTGGAGCTCCAGGAGCTCTCCAGCGGCCGTACTGCCCTCCATCTGGCCACTGAGCTGGGCAACCTGTCGCTGGCCGGCTGCCTGCTGCTGGAGGTACCACAGGAGCTTTTTTTATATAACACTGAGGATCCGCAAGATTTATTTAGGAGCGTTATTTAACCAGGAAGTCTCATTGAGGTTTATACAGTCAAGCCCGAAATTATTTGTGACTTACACTTATTAATGATGCCTCCTGTACATCGTCTTATTATCTTTTGGGAGACGTGTGTGTCGTTTCTGGTCAGAACAAAATTGCTGGTTGAATAAAAGTAACCAAGTCAGAATTTGTCAGCGGTGTGAATGATTTCAGGCTTTGCTTTACGTCATCCTGGAGCCCTCTTGTGTTGCACAGGTGTATTTATGGCAATAACACATTAGTATCATAGCTCTTAAAGGGACAGTGCACCCATAAATGAACATTCTGTCATCATTTACTCATCATTCACTTGTTTCAAACTTTTATGAGTTTCTTTCATCTGTTGAACACAAAAGAAGATATTTTGAAGAATGTTGGAACCCTTTAACCTTTCACTTCCCTAGTATTTGTTACAATGGAAGTCAATGGTTACCAGTTTCCATCATTCTTCAAAATATCTTCTTTTGTGTTCAACATAAGAAGGAAACTCATAATGGTTTGGAACCACTTGAGGGAGAGTAAATAGTGAGTTTATTTTAATTTTGGGTAATCTGCACCTTTAATTTCTCTGCAGCGGTGTTGTGTTCATGCATTTATTGATCATGTGCTTGTGTATGTGTGTGTGTAGGGTAATGCATATGTGGACAGTGTGACCTATAATGGCTCCACCGCTCTACACATCGCTGCCGGACGGGGCTCTACTAAACTGAGCGCTCTCCTCATGGCTGCAGGTAAAACTAAATGAGCGAATGCCATTAGCCATGCATGCTTCCATCCACACATTACTATGCACCATTTTGTAAATGTACGTGCACAACTGATATTTAGAGAGTGAAAATGAAAATATTAAGTAATTCCCGCAACGCTGAGGATCCTGTGCTGTTCTTAGGAGCAGATCCTCATAAGGAGAACTGTGAGCCGCTGTACTTCAGAGATGAAGATGAGGAGGAGGATGAAGATGATGAAGGGTTTATTCCTGGATCCAGTCCTCTGAGCATGGCTGTCTCTCCAGAGGTGTGTATTTGTGTGGGTGTGTGTGTGTGTGTGACTTATTGTATTATTGCTTATGTGTGTGTGTATCTGTGTGTTCAGGTGTATAATATTCTGAATGGAGAAGAGTATCAGCCCTCCACCATTGTTGTTCCACCACAAGGTATGAATATATATATATATATATACAGTTGAAGTCAGAATTATTCGCCCCCCTTTGAATTATTTATTCTTTTTTAAAATATTTCCCAAATGATGTTTAACAGAGCAAGGAAATTTTTACAGTATGTCTGATAATATTTTTCCTTCTGGAGAAAGTCTTATTTGTTTTATTTCGGCTAGAATAAAAGCAGTTTTTAATTTTTTAAACACCATTTTAAGGTCAATATTATTAGCCCCTTTAAGCTATTTTTAGTCTACAGAACAAACCATCATTATACAATGACTTGCCTAATTACCCTAACTTTACCCTAATTACCCTAGTTAAGCCTTTAAATGTCACTTTAAGCTGTATAGAAGTGCCTTGAAGAATATCTAGTCTAATATTATTTACTGTCATCATGACAAAGAGAAAATAAATCAGTTATTAGAGATGAGTTATTAAAACTATTATGATTAGAAATGTGTTGAAGAAATCTGCTCTCTGATAAACAGAAATTATACAAGGGGGCTAAAACAGGGAGTGCAGAATTATTAGGCAAGTTGTATTTTTGAGGATTAATTTTATTATTGAACAACAACCATGTTCTCAATGAACCCAAAAACCTCATTAATATCAAAGCTGAATATTTGTGGAAGTAGTTTTTAGTTTGTTTTTAGTTTGAGCTATTTTAGGAAGATATCTGTGTGTGCAGGTGACTATTACTGTGCAGAATTATTAGGCAACTTAACCAAAAACAAATATATCCCCATTTCAATGATTTATTTTCACCAGTGAAACCAATATAACATCTCAACATTCACAAATATACATTTCTGACATTCAAAAACAAAACAAAAACAAATCAGTGACCAATATAGCCACCTTTCTTTGCAAGGACACTCAAAAGCCTGCCATCCATGGATTCTGTCAGTGTTTTGATCTGTTCACCATCAACATTGCGTGCAGCAGCAACCACAGCCTCCCAGACACTGTTCAGAGAGGTGTACTGTTTTCCCTCCTTGTAAATCTCACATTAGATGATGGACCACAGGTTCTCTATGGGGTTCAGCTCAGGTGAACAAGGAGGCCATGTCATTAGTTTTTCTTCTTTTAGACCCTTTCTTGCCAGCCACGCTGTGGAGTACTTGGACGCGTGTGATGGAGCATTGTCCTGCATGAAAATCATGTTTTTCTTGAAGGATGCAGACTTCTTCCTGTACCACTGCTTGAAGGTGTCTTCCAGAAACTGGCAGTAGGACTGGGAGTTGAGCTTGACTCCATCCTCAACCCGAAAAGGCCCCACAAGCTCATCTTTGATGATACCAGCCCAAACCAGTACTCCACCTCCACCTTGCTGGCGTCTGAGTCGGACTGGAGCTCTCTGCCCTTTACCGATCCAGCCACGGGCCCATCAAGACTCACTCTCATTTCATCAGTCCATAAAACCTGAGAAAAATCAGTCTTGAGATATTTCTTGGCCCAGTCTTAGCGTTTCAGCTTGTGTGTCTTGTTCAGTGGTGGTGGTTTTTCAGCCTTTCTTACCTTGGCCATGTCTCTGAGTATTGCACACCTTGTGCTTTTGGGCACTCCAGTGATGTTGCAGCTCTGAAATATGGCAAAACTGGTGGCAAGTGGCATCTTGGCAGCTGCACGCTTGACTTTTCTCAGTTCATGGGCAGTATATTTTGCTCCTTGGTTTTTCCAGACGCTTCTTGCGACCCTGTTGACTATTTTGAATGAAACGCTTGATTGTTGGATGATCACGCTTCAGAAGCTTGGCAATTTTAAGAGTGCTGCATCCCTCTGCAAGATATCTCACTATTTTTGACTTTTCGGAGCCTGTCAAGTCCTTCTTTTGACCCATTTTGCCAAAGGAAAGGAAGTTGCCTAATAATTCTGCACACCTGATATAGGGTGTTGATGTCATTAGACCACACCCCTTCTCATTACAGAGATGCACATCACCTAATATGCTTAATTGGTAGTAGGCTTTCGAGCCGATACAGCTTGGAGTAAGACAACATGCATAAAGAGGACGATGTGCTCAAAATACTCATTTGCCTAATAATTCTGCACTGCCTGTAATTCTGACTTCAACTGTATATACTAATATAAAATAATATATACGTGTGTATGTGTGTATGTGTTAAAAAAGTGGGTAAAGCTCCAAACCTATTTATTTCCCTCATTTTATTTCAATACGCACAAATGCATTGGGAACTCTAAACATTCTGAATCACAACATGAGGAAACAGATTGTTGAATGTGTCCATTACTTTACAGAAAGTGAAGAAAAACCAATATTAGGAATGTTTGTAAAATAGCAGCATCTGCATTTTATTGAAAAAAAATCTAATATGTACTATATTAACTGAAGAATGCTGAGATTAAGCTTTCTTGTAAATCACTGAAATAATATTAAAAGGTGCCATGTGTACGTTTTTGACTCTTTTAAAACATAAAAATACCATAATGAAAAAATACCATGTTTCTGAAATATCTGCAAACATATTAAGGGAACATGCTTGTATATCTGAAAAACAATGCTGAAGTCAGATATTCCTTACTGGAACAGCTGTCTTTGTTTTGGTCATTTGAAGCTGCCCATTGCCAGTTTAGCCAATTATATTTCAGCACCCGGGTTGCCTTGTTGGAAAACAGCGTATTTCATTTATTCATCCAGAAAGGCTCTCCAAAGCATAAGTCTGTGACTGAAACTTGACCTCCGGTGGACGGTAGCAGACTCTGAAATGAGACGCAGATTCAGAGTTCCACATGAGGTTATTCATTCATTCATTTTCTTGTCGGCTTTGTCCCTTGCGGGGTCGCCACAGCGGAATAAACCGCCAACTTATCCAGCACGATTTTACGCAGCGGATGCCCTTCCAGCCGCAACCCATCTCTGGGAACTTCCACACACTCATTCACACTCATACACTATGGACAATTTAGCTTACCCAATTCACCTGTACTGCATGTCTTTGGACTGTGGGGGAAACCGGAGCACCCGGAGGAAACCCACGCAAACGCAGGGAGAACATGCAAACTCCACACAGAAACGCCAACTGACCCAGCCCAGCCGAGGTTCGAACCTGCGACCCAGCGACGTTCTTGCTGTGAGGCAACAGCACTACCTACTGCGCCACTGCGTTGACATTAGGTTATTAATTAGCAAATAATATAAATATAACAAATATAAATGTTACGACTTTTAAATTTGGCTCGAGGGTTTAAAAGCAGCAACATTTAATGTGATAACATTGTGGTGAGTTGGTGGCAAAATATCCAAACGACAACCAAAAATACTGCAAAAATAAGTGAATTTATTGACAGAAGTGAAAAGAAGTCAAACAGCAAAATATTATTTACAAGATCCCA
Organism: Danio kyathit; assembly: GCA_903798195.1. Taxonomy (NCBI): domain Eukaryota; kingdom Metazoa; phylum Chordata; class Actinopteri; order Cypriniformes; family Danionidae; genus Danio; species Danio kyathit. Next base: position 63,228,784 of record LR812532.1, on the reverse strand, counting down.
CAAAAGAAAATAATCAATGTATATTATGGATGGGGGAAACGAGAATTAAGTGGCGCCAAATAAATGAAAGCAATATAACAAAACCCCAAATCTAACTGAGATTACCCTCTAAACTAACTAATACAAAATAATCAAACAAAACATCTTCAGCGTTTACACGCCATAACTAAAACTGCTCTACTAGCCAAAAAGACGGTGAAAACTTACAGCGGGTGGCGCTGTGTGCTGTGCACTAGTGTGTTTAGACAGTGGAGTTATCTACGTGATGCAAGGTGTATGTCACGTGACATCTAAACTCCTCGAATCCCAGGGGAAAGCTGACGCCAGATGTTAGGGAACGGGAAGTGCCACATATACACATACAAAAACGGTAACAACGACCAAAAACAAGGACCAGACCAAAATCAAAAGTCGAACTCACATCAACATCATAACAACAAGCCAAAACACACACAATAGGCAAACAAGCAAAACACACAAGAGAGAGAGCAAGCAGGACGAGCTTCCCCGCTCACGTCCCTTTAAACTACGAGCTCCCATCCTGATTGGAAGCGGGGATGATGACGTCAGAGGGTGGAATTGTGATTGACGTCTTCACGGACGAATGGGGTACTGGAGTGGGCGAACCTGAGAAATAACACAGAGGGAGGGAGAGAGATAGCGAAAGAGAGAGCGCACACACACAAGCAAAACATACAGGCATATACATATGACTCTAACAATAAACATTAGGTGAGCAGGTCACATTGTAACCCCACGTCCTAACAACACACTATGTGATGAGATACGCAGTGATGATCAATTTGCCTGTTTGCACCAGACGAAACACGACAGAAATGTAAATACAGCCATTTAGGAGCACAGAATATGCACTCGCTCACCAAATGGTGAGGTTTATAATCTAATTAATACATATTAACCCTGTTTAACATGATTAAATGTAGATGCTGAATCACTGATATGTGTTGGTTTGCACTGAGTCACAGCTCTAAAGCTCAATTTCAGACGGTTTATTTTGTATTCCAGATCTGAGGTGAACTATCTGCTGCTGCTTTCAGTAGTGTGGCAATAAATGTGGTGTAAAAAGGCATTCAAACTCACATTATTAGCATTTAACACTGAATAAAGCACATGAGCTGTACCTGAGCTGATCATGGTCAGTTTTCTGTTGTTCATCTGTAAGAAACAGAAGCCGTTTCTAATATATCAATTTCAGGTGTTGGTTAGGACAAAAACTCCTTTTAATATGGAGAATATTCCTTCTATCGCTTGCCGTAGCTTTTATTTAGAACACAATTTCACTCCTGTCCTCAATCTGGCAACCTGCACTCGCGTTTGTTTTGATCCATGAGTGCAATACCTAGTTCAACCACTGGGTGTCAAACTTGCATACTGCACCTTTAAATAGTTACCTAGTTCACTGTGAGGGTGGTCTAACAAAGGTCTGCAGCCTCAACTATTTGATTTATTTTTATGCTGTGGCAGAAACACCACTGATTTGTTGTTGTTTGTTTTGTGTGTTGTATGTGTTGTGTGTGTTTGTGTTTGTGTGTGTGTGTGTGTGTGTGTGTGTGTGTGTGCAGGAGACATGCAGAGCTTGAGCTCCTCAGTGAAGCAGGATCTGTGCTCTGCTCTGGACGGGCCCGCGGGCGGCTGGGAGACTCTGGCTGATGTTCTGGGTCTCGGGATCCTCAACAGCGCCTTCAGACTGAGCTCCTGTCCTGCTGGGAAACTGCTGGACAGCTATGAGGTCCGCCAGGTCACACTCTAACACCACAGATTGCCTGCAAACACATTCATAAACACCATTTGACATGTTGTGATTAGCAAATCACTGAAGTCTTGGAAATGAATGCAGCATTTGAGGCATAATTGATCCATTATTAAGTAAATTAGTCAGTGTAAGAGCCATAATTTGATTTATTATAGTATATTAACAGTGCTTAAATACATTTGAAGTCAGAGTGATGTGTTCTGCAGGTGTCTGGAGGGACAGTGCTGGAGCTGCTGGAGGGTCTGAAGCGGGTGGGAAACTGCAGCGCTGTATCTTTACTCCAGAACAGTGTGTGTGAAGAGCCCAAGTCTGTCCACAACACGCCACACATCACAGGTAACACATCTGCGTTTCCCTCCAAAGATGCGAATTAGGATCATGCACAAACTGTAATGTGTTTCTTTATTTAACCAGATACAAACCCATTGAGATTAAGATCTCATTCACAAGGGTGACCTGGCCAAGAGGTCCGCAACACACCACTTATGAAAAATAATACAAATGATAAATAAAAAGTAAAGATGATATCAAAAATGCAGCTTAGTTATTCAGCTATACCACATTACAATGTATTAAAGCACATGCCTTGAGAAATAGACTGTTGTTGTTTATTATAAAGCAGGGGTGCTCAACCCTATTCCTGGAGATCGACCTTCCTGCAGTTTTCAGTTGCAGCCCACATCAAACACACCTGCCTGTAATTATCAAGCGCTTCTCGGGTTCTAATTAATTGGTTCAGGTGTGTTTGATCAGGGAGCTGAAATCTGCAGGAAGGTCGATCGCTAGGAACAGGGTTGGTCACCCATGTTATGGACTGATTTCACGCGGCCGCCATTATTAACAGTGAAATCGAGGCTGCGGTGGGAAGAAACCCGGAAGTATCGCCAGAGTCACACAGGAATATTGTGTACCTGACTTTATATCTTATCAGTGAGAAGAAAGTGACACAAATTTATCATATCACTGCCTTCCGAGTGACCCAAAGGTCTGTCTGAATGAATAGTGAAAATAAAAAGACATATTTGACCTCATTTTCAGCTGAGTTAGGGAAATGGCACTACTGAGCTAACGTTTTCTTTCCCAAACACACATTTTAGATGCCATTCATCAAGCTAATGAACTGATTATTTTTACTATATTAGACTTGTCATAATACGAAATTTCATTAAAGAAATAAAAAAATGCCCATTTCTCGTGAGCATGTAAGCGCTGTTGATGGAGTTCTTAAACAGCGGCGCTGATTGGCCATGGTGTTCACGTGCTCAACAGAAATCACTATGATTGGCTGTGAAGGTCATCAGTTCACCTCATCGCTGTTTTCGGAGTGCAAACACAGACGAGCGATCCACTGATGAATCGACTGATCTTCACGGCTTTAAAACAATCCAATGTCCGTCTAGGTGTGTTTTTAATCTGTGAAGAGCGGTGTACTGATAACATTCACTGTCATTCTGTTGAGCACTGGTGAATACTACGGCAAATCAGCGGTGTTTATGAGCGCGCTCAGCGGCGCTTAAAAGTTAGCTGGAAATAGATGTTTTTAAAACTTCCGTACCGGGACAACACTGTTAAAGACAACACAAGGATGTGCTACAGAGGACTGCAGTGTTTTATCACTCACCGGGTTACATAGCCTGAAGCAGGGAAGCCCCCACGGTGTTTACCTGCTGCCATGAACTGAAGTCTAGGAGGACACTTAAGCGCATCCCTCTTACAGAGATTGTGATGTTGTTTGATGCCTGATATGCTTTTAATTGTTTAAATGAAACTGAACTGAATGATATTAAAGTGATGTTTACACCATTTCTGCATTTTGAAGTCGCAGCAACAGCTGGAGGTTTGTAGTCCACAGCATGTTGCTGCAATGTTTACAGCGCTGAACTTCCGGGTTTCTTCCCACCGCAGCCTCGCTTTCGTGTTTAAAAATGGCGCGTGAAATAAGCGTATAAAAGATAGAGCGAAATTATTTGACATTTTTATTTCAGACTGAAGAGTATTCCAGAATGAGGGGGCTGCATAACTAAAGGCTCGCCTCCCCAGTTCAGTTTGAAACCAGGGAACAGTCAAATGATAAGATTCACTTGAACATAGGGCATATTGGCTTTTTGACCTATGAAGAAGGGAACTTGGATATAAAGGCACCAGACCCAGAAGAGCCTTGTAGACCAGAGTCATCCAGTGGGTGTACCTTCTTTCATTTAGGGCGTACTCACACTATGTACAGTTGCCTTGAACCGGGCCAAAACACACTTGTCCCCCCTCCCGTCTCCCCCGACGGCCTGCACTCACATTACATTCGGGCCTGGGCACGCTTACGTCATCGATGATGTGCTGTTCAGTAAGCGCTCTCACTCAGCACAGTGGAGATTTCTTTAGTTATATCGTTTAAGTGGTTTGATATGCGGTGACACGCAGTCTAATATTTTGCTGAACAGATCAGCCACTTTTGACGCTCATAAACAATCATAAAGTCCTCGTGCTGCAGGAATTAGGAGGTTTGCTGAAGGCGCAGCTGTGGTCCAGTGAGGGGTTTTCGTCTTTAATAAACGACGACAGTTTGAGTTCATTGAACAGTGCGAATGATTAATTAATCCGTATCAAACAGTCCCTTAAAAGTCACGTCTCTTTTTCAGTTTCGGGCTCAGGCACGCTTGCACTCACACTGTAAGCGTACCGCGCCTAAGCCCAAGTGAACTGCGCTCTGGCCCACCTCTTCCAACTGGGCCAGGGCTGCACAAGTGAACCGTGCCTGAGCCCGATTCAGAGCACTCACACTTCTCAAACAATCCGGGAAACGGGCCTGGGCATAGTTTGGATAGACTAGTGTGAGTACGCCCTTAAGGCCGATTTATACTTCTGCGTCAAGCGCACACGTATGCTACGGCGCAGCCTACGCGTGGACGCATAGCCCCTCGCCGTGATCGTCGGCGTCGTTGACGTGCACCTCTCAAAAAATGTAACGCGTACGCGTAGCGCAAGCTCTGTGATTGGTCGGCTTGGTATCGCTGACGAGTGTGCGCGGAGGTGAGAGCCGCGCGCCCGATGCAGCGAGTGTTTACAAGTATGGAGTCCCGTGAAGGAGCTCCGGATGGAGACTGTTGTTTTTTGTTTACATCATGATTAAAGTTGTTCCATGTCCGCCGGTTCCCGCCTCAAAATGAGCGAGTTTGAGCCACTTGTACATTAAGGAAGTGTTCAGGAAAAACAAAACACCAGCGAAGAAACTCGACACAGAGAAAAATAAACACCTACTGCCAGCTAGTGTTTCGGAAGTGTATTGCAGAGAAACAGAAACAGCAGCAGAAGTATAAATGCACTGCTACGCGTGAGGCTTGCGCCGTGGGTTACGGCGATCACTTGACGCAGAAGTATAAACCAGGCTTTCGTCTACGACAGCCTGTAACAAACCTCAGAGTGCTGTGATAACCAGATGTCTTCAGCCCTTAAACTCTGTTTGAGGCATTCATATATAAAACATCACCTTAGTCAAGCAATGGTAAAAATGTTGCAGACACCAAAAGTTTACGAGCTTTAATAGAATAGCAGGATCCATTTTGATTGTAAAACCCAAGCTTAACTCTCAATTTACGAACCAAATTTGCTATGTGTGCTTTAGAGGAAAGCTCCTGATCAAGTAAAAAGCCTAAATACTTAAAGCTGGACACTACATGTATTTGTTCACCTTGAGCAGTGGTAATCAATGATTGGTTCTGCAAAGAAACCCAGATTTATCTACATTCAAAACCAATTTTAGATCCTGAAGACGAGACTGAACAATATTAAAAGCAGACTGTAAAGATTGTATGGCCTGAACAAGTGAAGGAGAGCAACAATAAATCACTGTATCATCAGCATACAGATGATAAAAGGCATCTAGAAGCTTGTCACACAAGTTCATTCATTCATTTATTTTATTTTCAGCTTAGTCCCTATTAATCAGGGGTTGCCACAGCGGAATGAACCGCCAACTTATCCAGCACGTTTTTACGCAACGGATGCCCTTCCAGCCGCAACCCATCTCTGGGAAACATCCACACACACTCATTCACACTCTTACACTACGGACAATTTAGCCTACCTAATTCACCTGTACTGCATGTCTTTGGACTGTGGGGGAAACCGGAGCACCCGGAGGAAACCCACGCGAACGCAGGGAGAACATGTGTCACACAAGTTATTAATGTAAATAGAAAATAATATAGGCCCTAATCCCATCTAATCTAATGATGCACAGAAGAGTATAACCTCCTCAGCTCCTGCTGCTCTTGCACAGATATCACAGAGAAGTGGAGTCTCTGCACTGTTGGGATTCTCCACTGTGGTGTGTGTTCTCCTCTAATAAATGAGCTGCGCCTCAGAAGACCTAGGCAAAATGCAATGAACACTGTGAATGTGGAGGCTTCTGGAGGCGTGAGACGGGAGCGCACACATGCTCAAGACAGTTCTGGAGCTATCAATATAATAATAGTACTGCTTTGTCCATTAATGCACCAAAAACAGGTTTAAATTAATAATGCTTTAAAAAGTCCTTGAATCTGCTGTTCATGACAGAGTGGAAACCCTAAGTGAGTCATTCAAAAGCAACTGTGCTGAAAGATTAAACTCACAGATAAAATCATAGTTACACTTTTCACTTGCATAAACCTGCAGTCAAATTTTAGTGCAGACCAGATAAACCTCCTCTAAACATGTATTATCCGCTCATGTCTGAGGCGTTCAGTGTTTTCCCATCAGCACACGGTCACTGTGTGTTTGAGGTGAGGGAGTTTTTCTGTGCCGCAGTCTTGGTTTGTAAAAGCCCCAGATGACATCACTGTGAATCTCAGTCCTGTTTACAGCTGTAGTGTAATCATGATGATGATGACGTCACAGAGGGAGTCCCGGGGCCCTCTGGTAGTGCTGGCTAATATACAACAATATAATATTAGGGCTGCAGGGTATTGGAAAAAGCTGATATTGCACAGACTAATGCTCACTGCAGGAGTCCCGGGGCCCTCTGGTGAACGGGCACACACACACCTATGCTCACTGAGGGAGTCCTGGGGCCCTCTGGTGAATGGGCACACACACTTATGCTCATTGAGGGAGTCCTGGGGCCCTCTTGTGAATGGGCACACACACTTATGCTCATTGAGGGAATCCTGGGGCCCTCTGGTGAATGGGCACACACACTTATGCTCACTGAGGTAGTGCTGGGGCCCTCTGGTGAATGGGCACACACACTTATGCTCATTGAGGGAATCCTGGGGCCCTCTGGTGAATGGGCACACACACTTATGCTCACTGAGGGAGTGCTGGGGCCTCTTGTGAATGGGCACACACACTTATGCTCATTGAGGGAGTCCTGTGGCCCTCTGGTGAATGGGCACACACACTTATGCTCATTGAGGGAGTCCTGGGGCCCTCTGGTGAATGGACACACACACTTATGCTCACTGAGGGAGTCCTGTGGCCCTCTGGTGCATGGACATACACACTTATGCTCACTGAGGGAGTCTTGTGGCTCTCTGGTGAACGGACACACACTTGTGCTCACTGAGGGAGTCTTGTGGCCCTCTGGTGCACAGACACAAACACGAATGTGTCATACTAGAAATGCAAGTTTGTGCATCAAGTTTCGCAGTTCACTGCGTTGGAAAGTTCAAGCTTGGTGAACTCTGACCTGTGAAATCACATCTCGTGACTGCGTGAGACCAACCGAAGATCAAAACATGACCTCTCTGGGCAGGAATTTAAAACATGGACCAATCGCTTTTTTTTAATGTCTAATTATCTTCCTTAATCCCGCCCCTTTTCGCAGCGCCGTATAACAGAATTTCGCAAGCTCAAACCTTAGTGTGACCGCAGCTCAATGCTCACTGAGGGAGTCCTGGTGCCCTCTGGTGAACAGGCACGCACACTAATGTTCACTGCAGGAGTCTCGGGGCCCTCTGGTGAACAGGGACACGCACTAATGCTCACTGAGGGAGTCCCGGGGCCCTCTGGTGAACAGGCCTACGTATCTGTTGTTTTCTTAGGGAGTCCTGGGTCCCTTTGGTGAACAGGCACACATTTCTGGTGTTTTCTGAGGGAGTCCCGGGGCCCTCTGGTGAACAGGCCCACGTATCTGTTGTTTTCTGAGGGAGTCCTGGGCCCTCTGGTGAACAGGCTCACGTATCTTGTTTTCTGAGAGAGTCCTGGGGCCTCTGGTGAACAGGCTTACGTATCTTGTTTTCTGAGAGAGTCCTGGGCCCTCTGGTGAACAGGCTCACGTATCTTGTTTTCTGAGAGAGTCCTGGGGCCTCTGGTGAACAGGCTTACGTATCTTGTTTTCTGAGAGAGTCCTGGGCCCTCTGGTGAACAGGCTCACGTATCTTGTTTTCTGAGAGAGTCCTGGGCCCTCTGGTGAACAGGCTCACGTATCTTGTTTTCTGAGAGAGTCCTGGGGCCTCTGGTGAACAGGCTTACGTATCTTGTTTTCTGAGAGAGTCCTGGGCCCTCTGGTGAACAGGCTCACGTATCTTGTTTTCTGAGAGAGTCCTGGGGCCTCTGGTGAACAGGCTCACGTATCTGTTGTTTTCTGAGAGAGTCCTGGGCCCTCTGGTGAACAGGCTCACGTATCTTGTTTTCTGAGAGAGTCCTGGGGCCTCTGGTGAACAGGCTCACGTATCTGTTGTTTTCTGAGGGAGTCCTGGGGCCCTCTGGTGAACAGGCTCACGTATCTTGTTTTCTGAGGGAGTCCTGGGGCCTTCTGGTGAACAGGCCCACGTATCTGTTGTTTTCTGAGGGAGTCCCGGGGCTTCTGGTAAACAGGCTCACGTTTCTGGTGTTTTCTGGGGAGTCCTGGGCCCTCTGGTGAACAGGCCCACGTTTCTGGTGTTTTCTGAGGGAATCCCGGGGCTTCTGGTGAACAGGCACACGTTTCTGGTGTTTTCTGAGGGAGTCCTGGGCCCTCTGGTGAACAGGCTCACGTATCTTGTTTTCTGAGAGAGTCCTGGGGCCCTCTGGTGAACAGGCACACGTTTCTGGTGTTTTCTGAGGGAGTCCTGGGCCCTCTGGTGAACAGGCACACGTTTCTGGTGTTTTCTGAGGGAGTCCTGGGGCCCTCTGGTGAACAGGCTCACGTATCTTGTTTTCTGAGAGAGTCCTGGGGCCCTCTGGTGAACAGGCCCACGTTTCTGGTGTTTTCTGAGGGAATCCCGGGGCTTCTGGTGAACAGGCACACGTATCTGTTGTTTTCTACGGGAGTCCTGGGGCCTCTGGTGAACAGGCTCACGTATCTTGTTTTCTGAGAGAGTCCTGGGGCCTCTGGTGAACAGGCTCACGTATCTTGTTTTCTGAGAGAGTCCTGGGGCCTCTGGTGAACAGGCTCACGTATCTGTTGTTTTCTGAGGGAGTCCTGGGGCCCTCTGGTGAACAGGCTCACGTATCTTGTTTTCTGAGAGAGTCCTGGGGCCTTCTGGTGAACAGGCCCACGTTTCTGGTGATTTCTGAGGGAATCCCGGGGCTTCTGGTGAACAGGCACACGTATCTGTTGTTTTCTGAGGGAGTCCTGGGGCCTCTGGTGAACAGGCTCACGTTTCTGGTGTTTTCTGAGGGAGTCCTGGGCCCTCTGGTAAACAGGCTCACGTATCTGTTGTTTTCTGAGGGAGTCCTGGGGCCCTCTGGTGAACAGGCACACGTTTCTGGTGTTTTCTGAGGGAGTCCCGGGGCTTCTGGTGAACAGGCTCACGTTTCTGGTGTTTTATGGGGGAGTCCTGGGGCCCTCTGGTGAACAGGCTCACATATCTGTTGTTTTCTGAGGGAGTCCTGGGGCCCTCTGGTGAACAGGCACATGTTTCTGGTGTTTTCTGAGGGAGTCCCGGGGCCCTCTGGTGAACAGGCTCACGTATCTGTTGTTCTCTGATGGAGTCCTGGGGCCCTCTGGTGAACAGGCTCACGTATCTGTTGTTTTCTGAGGGAGTCCTGGGGCCCTCTAGTGAACAGGCACACGTTTCTGGTGTTTTCTGAGGGAATCCCGGGGCTTCTGGTGAACAGGCCCACATATCTGTTGTTTTCTGAGGGAGTCCCGGGGCCCTCTGGTGAACAGGCACGCACACACACACACACACACACACACACACACACACACACACACACACACACACACACATCAATGCTCACTGCGGGTTTCAGGGGAAGCAGACACTGGACAGGGGGAATCCCAGAAGCGGAAGTGAAAGTCATATGGCCTTCTGGTCTTTCTAGAACAGTTTCTTTGAAACCAGTATTTCCACTTTACTGGCTGATTTGTTGTCAGCGTCAGGGTCGGGTAAGCAGGGGAAAGTTTCTCTGTTTTTTTTTTTCTTACTTCGGTTTCCTTCTCGTGGTCGTCTGTATGGTTGTGGCATGTTGCACAGATCAGTAAAACCCATAACAAAAATGTGATGCCAATGTTTAGGCCCAAACAGAATCTGCATCTATCATGGAGTCTATTTATTTACTTGTGTAATTGTGTGTTAATATATATTTATTCAAACTAATATGATTTGAGTTTATATGATTTATGTACAGTACAGTTTAAGTAATAAAATGAATGAATTGTATTTGTTATAATCAGACTTGATGAAGGAAACACTTTGATTGACATTCCCCCTTTGTACGTGTCATCAGAGGGAGAAAGCCCCGCCCACTAGTGCCCATCTCTCCATCTCATTAGCATAAACAGCAGCCCTGAGTGAGAAGCAGCCGTCTGTCCATTAGCCATTAGAGTGTTTGAGCTGCTGAAGATAATGTCAGCATAGACTAAGAGGATTATAGATGTGGAGTTTTAGATGAACAGCAACAGGAGTCTTCATAGACTGACAGAAGCATGAAGCACACATGCACACCTGACCAGCACTGACAACACTAGTGCTGTTGTTTTTTTTTTACAAAATGATCCATATCAGCCTTAAATCATCCTTTAGGCTTGATAGTCAGGCACACTCGTGTTAATCTGGCAACTTGTGCGTGTGTAGACCCTTCAGAGGAGGAGCTGAGCGAATTTTGATCCAGGGGTGCAATACCTAGTTCAACCACTTGCATACTGCACCTTTAACAGTCATGATAACATTATATAGGTCTGTAACATCTGACAAAGGGGCCACCAATGGAAAGTAATCTTTGGGCTAATTTGGGGAATGTTGATTAAAGTACACAGTCCCTTGTTGTGAATTAAATGAAGTGATATAAGTAATGCTGATTGTTTTGTTCCTCCACACAGGTGCGGGTGTGTGTAAATCTCTGCAGGCTCTGGCTCTGGGTCCTGAAGAGAGCGGTGTTTGTGACAGCGGTGTGGAAACGTCCTTCTAGAGCCTCCAAATACACTGAGGCTTGACCGAACACCAGCTCCACTACAGCAGCAGCCGCCAATCAACCACTCAGGACACGCCCCCACACGCTGTGATTGGCCACAACACTCCTTATCCACGCCCACAATGCAAATGAGGGAACTCTGAGGCGAGAGAGTGGCCTTGGAGATCTTTTTTTAGCTTTTAATATGAATAATATGAAAAAAGCTCTTATTTTCTGTTCAGTTTTAGCGATATGTTCCTGGTCATTTTTGTTTATTCGGGTTTAAGCACAAGTGATGTTCGGAGCCCAGATGTTACGTCTGTACTACTCAATATTTCACGTTTCACACTCCACAGTTTTTATGTATTCAGGTCCTTTTGCTTAAACGTCTTTAGTGGTCCGTATTGTCGGAAGCGTCGACCCTTTAATACAGCTGAAGTCAGATTTATTCCCCCTCTTGTAGGTTTTGCTTTCTTTTTTAAATATTTCCCAAATGATGTTGAACAGATTCAGGAAATTTTCACAGTATTTCCTCTAATATATTTTCTTCTGGAGAAAGATTAATTGTTTTATTTCGGCTAGAATAAAAGCAGTTTTTAATATTTTTAAATCTTTTTAGGTTTATTATTATTAGCTCCCTTAAGCAATATTTAGTGACCGAGCACCCTATTTTAATTGCTCCATTTATACTTCTTTATTTTTTTCTTCTTCTTCTTGAATGAATTGCATTTTTGATGGTCTAAGCATGCTCGAAATCTCACAAAACTTTGCACACATGTGAAAGTGTGCTGAACATTTACGTTTGTTATAGGTTTCGGAAGTGGGTGTGGTAAAATGACAATGCCGCCTATGCACTTTTAACAGACTGGCCCCCGAGCTACATTTCACACACACGTATGAAAATTGGCACACACATCAAACATGCCAAAACCTACAACAAAGTCTCTTGAAGTGAAATCTCAAGCTCAACAGAAAGTCAGATATTTTTTACTTCCTCTGCCGAATCAGTGTAGCTTGATTTTGAATTTTAATGAACTCCTCCTAGGGATTTTATTCGATCAACACAATGTCCTCCTACAAATTTTATCAGATTGTCAATCTAATCCAAAGGCCTTTGTGGTGTTGAATTGTGAAGATCTAGAGTTTTCACCAAAGGGCGTGTCCGTGGCGGACTGATAAAGTTCAGTGCTTCACCATGGAGGAGGACGTACATATAACTCAGCCAAACAATGTCCGATCTGCCTGAAAGTTCACAGGTTTGATGAGATTCCTCTCCTGAAGACATCTACACAGGGGCGTAGCAATCGGGGGGAACGGGGGTAAACTTTTGGATCTCATTCGGCTGCCCCCCGCCCTACTTTTAAAATGTCTGCTACGCCCTGCATCTACATGCCAATATTGAGTCACAGTCATAGCGCCACCTGCTGACTGAAGGAAGTTTGGCATAAATCAGTGATTTTTTTTCTCCCCCTTACACCAGGGGTGTCCAAACTCAGTCCTGGAGGGCCGGTGTCCTGCATATTTTAGTTCCAACCCCAATTAAACACACCTGAACCAGCTAATCAAGCTCTTTCTAGGTTGACTAGAAACCTCCAAGGAGGTGTGTTGAAGGAAGTTGGAGCTAAACTATACAGGACACCGACCCTCCAGGGCTGAGTTTGGAGACCCCTGCCCTTAGCCCTTCCCCTTACCCCTCGTTTTGCGTCCACGTGAAGGAGTAGGGGTGTCCCAATTCTCTTCATCAGTGTCGGTTCTAGTTTAAATGGTACCCTGGGCGAAACCACCCCAAACATACCCCCTCTCCATCCCCCAAGACATAAAGACACTATGTGGTTGACTTTATATATATATATATGCATTTAAAATAATAATTATAAATACATTTAAATATATTTATTTATTTTCAATGAATATAACAATTTATTATCATTATTATACAATTATTATTCTAAATAAATAACAGAAATCAACCCTAAATGGAACTGAAAAACAATGTAAAGACACAACTGGAGTGATATGCTAAGACTTTTGCATGAATATTAATTATGACAGTTATAAAAAATATACGTTTTCTGGAATTATCTGTTGTCTTAGACCTGACTCATGGCTGAGAATTAATGTTATATAGTCTTAGTTTCCTCCCTGACTCATTATCAGTCCTTTCTGCTTCATAGCCATGCTTAGTCAAAGCATCATCATCATCATCATATGATATAAACTTTAGTTTTGTTGACTTGCATGTCGACGCATATCCGCGTTCATGTAAATAACCGGGATCTGAAGCAGCGCATGTGAGGCGGGCAGGAATGGCTTTCTGTGCACATGCGTCAATTCGTTTTCACCAGCGTTGATTCGGTTGCACTACTAACAAACTTGCGTGTGCAAAAGACGCCAAATGTGAATGGCCTCTAATGTCTTTATTCTGGAATAACCACTCAAAATTAATACACTTACATAAAGTAAAAATCATCTCAAAGCTTTTACTGGAGCACTCTTTTCCCCGTGCCGCCCACAGCAAGATGCCGCCCTGGGGTGCGTTTCCCAAACAACAACGTAACGTCGCGGCTGAACTATCATAGTACAATGCATCATTTGTAAAATGAACGATGTAGTGACGAGTGTTTCCAAAACCCCTAGTTTCTCTGTCGCAGATCCATCGTTTGAACCACGTTAGTTATAGCGTAAAACGCCCATAATGACGCTCTAAACGGGGTGGAGGAACTACTTCTTTACAGAAGAACCACATCATTTCTTTGTGCAAATTATATTGTTTTACACAAACACACATTTAAAATAAAATCCAATATTAGTTTTGGTACAAACATGCACTCGCTTTCCATATTCATTCAAATATAAGTAAATGGCACATATAGAGCTGTGTTTGCTTTACTAATATTATTGAGAAGTTGAACATTACATATTATAAAACATAAAATCACTTACAAAAGCTAACACTATTCTAATATCATATATAAATCATATAAATAAATAAATAATGAGGCTATTTATTATAAATATATTTACTTTAATAATAATATTAATAATATTAATGATGATGATTATTATTATTATTTAGTAGGTTATTGTTTATTTATTTATTTTTTTATTTTTTTAAAGTCTACTTTTACAATTTGACACATGTAAACCACAGTAGAAAGTTCTAACCCACAGGCCCATGTCATATACAGTACAGATACTTATACATAACCCACTATAAAATAAAATAATTAACGTATGCTGTGTTTTTTATTTTCACAAGCTTTGGAGACGTAACGTAAATTCTGCTTTTAAATAATAGGTCACCTATAGCTTTCGCCATGAGGCTGTGTTCAAAATGATATCAATGTTTTTAAAGTGCACTGTGAAGGGAGCACAATAGTAAACATGAAGCTCGCTAAAACTGAACTGTAAAAATACTTTGAAAGTAAATTACACCTAAGAGAGACCTTAATGCTTTTTTATTTTTAATCATTCCAACTTTGAATGTTAGAATGTTCTAAATGAATAGGGCATAGGGGGATAAGTGGGAATAGAACACAGCCAGGAACTATGCTTCTAACTACAGCTCCAGAGGTGTCGTTTCAAGTGCTCAAGTTTGCGACGCAGTTTGCGAATGTTCGTTGGAGCGATGGATTTGGGAAACAGCAAATCAATGAACTATGTTTGTAACGACGGAACTTGCGACCTTAGTCGGCTAACGATGATTTTGGGAAACGCACCCCTGGGCGATTGCCCATGTCTAAATCCACCCCTGCTCTTCATCTTGTAGGGCTAAGGGGAAGGGCTAGAGATTTTCCAGGACCACACTCGAAACCAAGGGGTTTCTCCTTACGGAAGTAAGGAGATGCACAAATTGGTATTTTTTTGTCATTATTATGTATTTTTACAACAAACAAGCACATGTTTTAATACATTCATAACCGCGCTCGTGTTTTACCCTCATGCTTTTATAAAAAACACTAAAATAAAACCGATATATTTGGTTAAAC
>LR812532.1:63096227-63208727 GCA_903798195.1 Danio kyathit | reverse complement strand
ATAGCATGTTCATTGACCTAAACAAAATAATTGTTTGAGTATGTCATACCTCTTGTTCTTGCGGCATTAAATTATTAATGTAAAAAACGTATGGCAGCGGTGAGGAGGGCGTGGTCTCTCTCGTAATCATGACGTCATAAAGGAATTCCGCATCCTAAAAACCGCCTGTGGATCCTGCTTGGACTGTGGTGTGTGTGGCAAGCTGATTCTACATTGTGTGTTCTGCTGTTGATCAGTGGTGGAAGGAGTACTGATAAATCATACTCAAGTAAAAGTACCATTACTTGCCTAAAAATGTAGTGCAGTACAGTAAAAGTATCTATTACTCAAAGTATGAGTAAAAAGAAGACCTTTCCAAAGTACTCGAGAGTAGTGAGTAGTGCAGGGATGTCAAACTCAATTCCTGGAGGGCCACAGCCCTGCACAGTTTAGTTCCAACCCTGCTTCAACACACTTACTAGTAGGTTTCAAACAAACCTGGAGGACTCAATTAGTTTGATCAGGTGTGTTTAATTAGGGTTGGAACTAAACTGTGCAGGGCTGCGGCCCTCCAGGAATTGAGTTTGACATCCGTGGAGTAGTGAGTATTACGCTGTAAAAAGCTGATGCATTTACATGTCATTTGTGGATGTGTGTAAACGTAACATTCAGTAGTGCATTTAGTTATTGCACAGCAGCCACACAACATCATGAGACGTTAATATTAGGTTAGGTTGTGATGTCAGGTGACCAAAATTCAATGTCTAGCCAGCGTCTAAGGACAACGTTATTTTAATGTCCAATAACCACGTCAAAAGCCATTGATATTTAGTTGATTTTAGGTTGTTAGAAAGTGACCAAAATTCAACGTCGAGCCAACATCTTAAACCAGGGGTGTCCAAACTCGGTCCTGGAGGCATATTTCAGTTCCAACTCCAATTAAACACAGCTGAACCAGCTAATCAAGCTCTTTCTAGGTATACTAGAAACTTCCAGGCAGGTGTGTTGAAGAAAGCTGGAGCTAAACTACGCAGGACACCGACCCTCCAGGACAAAGTTTGGACATCCCTGTCTTAAACCAACGTCATATAAACTTCAAATACTGACATTTATTCGTCAGGTATGGCAACCAAAATCCAACGTTTGATAGACGTCATATTGGTAGCGTCTACACAACGTCGACGTTGATATTTGGTTGGTTTTAGGTTGAATAGGTCATCATACTGTACAGTAAACATCCATCATCTTCTCATCAGCGACATTCATCTAAACCAGGGGTCACCAATCTCGGTCCTGGAGGGCTGGTGTCCCTGCTGAGTTTAGCTCCAACTTGCCTCAACACACCTGCCTGGGTGTTTCAAGTACACCTAGTAAGACCTTGATTAGCTTGTTCAGGTGTGCTTGATTAGTGTTGGAGCTAAAATCTTCAGGACACCGGCCCTCCAGGAACAAGTTTGGTGACCCTTGATCTAAACAGTCTTTGGGTCATTGCGTGTAAAGATTTTGGACATGTTCTTGGACACTTTTAATACTTCCAAACAAATTATAAAGTGCACACGTCTTGAAGTAGAACGTCGCAGGTTCAAACCTCGGCTGGGCTGGGTCAGTTGGTGTTTCTGTGTGGAGTTTGCATGTTCTCCCTGCATTCGCGTGGGTTTCCTCCGGGTGCTCCGGTTTCCCCCACAGTCCAAAGACATGCAGTACAGGTGAATTGGGTAAGCTAAATTGTCCGTAGTGTATGAGTGTGAATGTGTGTGTGGAAGTTCCCAGAGATGGGTTGCGGCTGGAAGGGCATCCCCTGAGTAAAATCGTGCTGGATAAGTTGGTGGTTCATTCCGCTGTGGCGACCCCGCAAGGGACAAAGCCGACAAGAAAATGAATGAATGAACACGTCTTGAAGTTCATTATGATGCGATTTACCTTCTGTGTGTGATTTGATTGGACAGGAATCACAGGACTGATTATTCTAATCCACATAGACAAGAAAAATAAAGTAGTGACTGCAGGATGAAGGAAAATAGTGGAGTAAAAGTACAGATACTGCAGTAAAAATGTACTCAAGGGAAAGTAAAAGTACACATTTATAAAAAATAAATACGCTGTAAATTACAATTCCTGAGAAAAACTACTCCATTAGAGTAATTTGAATATAAAATATTGTATCTGTATCCCAATTGGTCTAATCCAGGGGTGGCCAAACTTTTTCTTAAAAGGTCACGAAACACCAAAACACATGTGTTGAGCTGTTGACAGTCATATCTGTGTCCCACGCTGCTATAAACACTATTAGGACACATATATTGCACTAACAAGTGAAAATTGTTTGTTTTTGAGTTATTTATGTAAATTCGTTCTTCCGGTTTGAAACGAATTTTGAAGCTGCGTCACGGCCATGAGATACTTGGGGGTAAATCCAGCCTGGAGAGTGGCTGTCTGTCTTTTCGAGAACATTGTGACGTCTCTGAGTGTGCGGCATTAATTCATGACAAAGACGTGCTTCAAACCAATCAGCGCGCTCTATTGTGTATGACATGAAACTTCATTAATGTGCATGATAGCTCCGGAGACTGTTTACCTGTTTACACTGTACAGACGGCAGAGAGACGCCACGTTGTGTTGCCAAAACAAGTGAAAGAACTAGAATTTGGAGATGCGGGTCGTCTGTGTTGCAACGAAGGTTTGGTTTTCATTTTCCCTCTATGAGAGAGCAGCTGGACTCACGTGTGGATTACAGTGCACGCGACAGAAACGCGTTTGTAAGGAACATTTTTACCCGAGAGCTTTTCACATCTGGAAATGGTGAAATCCGGATTTGCTGCTCGTCTCCTTTAATAAAGACACCGCTCCAGTTTGATTGTCTGTCTACAGATTTGGTAAGTGTGTGTGTGATCAGTGCTCTTTGTTTAACCCAGATTGCAAAGTTAGTTTGTATGGTCAGCAGTGCTCTTTCAGTGTTTAAAGACATACCATAGTCAAAATGATTTAGTTACTAAGTTTACAGTATGTTAATATCACTGCAATATTACAGTACTATATTATAGACTGAAAGATCCGCTGTAAATGCTGCTCTTCGAGTGTAAACATGTTCACACAAACTATTCCCGTCGTGCAGGTTTTTCGCCGCATTTTGTGACAGGATAGTCTATACACACGCGGCTTTCTGACGCTACCTACCGAGTACATAAGTTACAGAGAAATGTGGAGGATTTTTATCTCCCATTCGCCGTGCGGTATCTAACATACTGCGTCTGTGTGTTTGTTTTGCCTGTGAAATCAGCACGTGCCCAAATGGAAACGCCCTTCTTTGCAAGTCCTTTCCTCTTTCCCTCCCCCGATACTCCCACACTCCCAGAGCTGGACACGCCCACTTTCCTGACTTTTTTTCGAACTCGAGGTGTGAAAACACCCTGCTGAGACAGGGGGTTTCAGGGCCCTTTAAGAAGGGACAAAAACCGAACTTGAATAAGTGCATACCTGTCAACACTGAGATCTAAAAATACAGAATAAAAGTTAAAAAAAAACACACCAGGACGGACATATTTACATATTATCAAGTTTAAAAACCCACCCAAATGCAAAAGTGTCCACTTTTGCTCCTCTTCAAATCCTGTGTACAGAAGCTGATCTGGGAACAGTGTCTTTATCACAAGAGCGCGCGTTCATCAGTCAGCACCATGAATGGACTGATTCAGAGGCTGCATGTGAAAGGCAACTGTCCATGGCTTTAATGGAAATAAAGTGAATACGGAAGACTCCCGGGAAAAACAGGAGTGTTGGCAGGTATGCTCACACACACACGCACACACACACACACGCACACACACACACACACACACACACACACACACACACACACACAGAGAATGGTAGAATGGTAGAATGGTAAAATACGGGAGGATCCTGGCAAAAACAAGAGGGTTGACAAGTATGATTAAGGGTGATGGGCCAAAGTTAAATATACCAACTGTATTACATTAAAGTCACCATGATGATTTCCTAATTTATTATTTCCATACATACATAAAAAAAATGTCTTCATTCATATGAATAACTTTACAATTTTGTACATTTTATAATGAACATCTTATAGTAAAACCATTAACAATGTCATTTATAACAGGATGGAGATCAGTGCTGAATATACTCGTCAAGCTGCACCTGCCTTTGCCTTGATTTGCTCGCCAATGTCTTGTGCTCTGTCCTTTACAGTATGTACATTTTTTGCATGTACAAAAAGTCTGATTCATTAGCATTAAACTGAAACATTAAATACTTTTTTCTAGATCAACAATTAAACAAACAAAAGGTTATGTTAAACTTGAAATGACAATCTCTTTTAAAGGCGTTTCCCCCAAACCTCTTCATTATTCTCAGATAGGATGGCAGGACAAATCAAAGGTTACCACTGGCCAACTTTGGCTCACAGGCACTAATTTGGGCATCTCTGATTTAATCAGTTGCCCAGTGTCTGACCTGGTTGCACACTGAAGACATCATCTGCCAAACTTGCCCAGTAACATTGGCTGAAAATTAAAAAAAAAAAAAGCAAATATTTCCAGGGCACATTTCCAATATTACCAGGGCACATTTTCCCAAATATTTCCCAAAAATGTTTCTCAAAAATTATAAATATTACAGTTTACTGGTGTAAAAGTCACGAGCAAAAATGTATTTATGTCTGTTTTATCATATAGATTTGTGTGAAATTTAGGATATGTTTAGGGGTTCATCATAAATCAAAAGGAAATAAGCTATACAGTTGAAGTCAGAATTATTAGCCCCCCTGAATTATTCACCCCCCTGTTTATTTTTTCCCCAATTTCTGTTTAACAGAGAGCAAATTTCTTCAACACATTTCTAATCATAATAGTTTTATTAACTCATCTCTAATCACTGATTTATTTTATCTTTGTCATGATGACAGTAAATAATATTAGACTAGATATTCTTCAAGACACTTCTATACAGCTTAAAGTGACATTTAAAGGCTTAACTAGGTTAATTAGGGTAACTAGGCAGGTTAGGGGAATTAGGCAAGTTATTGTATAATGATGGTTTGTTCTGTAGACTATTTAAAAAATATATAGCTTAAAGAGGCTAATAATTTTGTCCTTAAAATGGTGTTTAAAAAATTCAAAACTGCTTTTATTCTAGCCGAAATAAAACAAATAAGACTTTCTCCAGAAGAAAAAATATTATCAGACATACTGTGAAAATTTCCTTGCTCTGTTAAACATCATTTGGGAAATATTTAAAAAAGGAAACAAAAATTCAAAGGGGGGCGAATAATTATGACTTGCACTGTACTGTATATGCACTGGGATGCAGTGCATAATTTATTTATTAGCCTGCGCAGATGCTTCTGGTGAACTGTTATAAATGACTCGCCATGTGTAAGATCAGCGACGCGGTGGCGCGGTAGGTAATGCTGTTGCTTCACAGCAAGAAAGTCACTGGTTTGCCACTGATTCGATCCAAGACCAGCGCCGAGATGATCTCAAGGTTCTCATAATCCTGGACCAGGCCGTATCCTGAGCAGCTGCTGTGGTGGTCATGGAGGAGTGGAGAGCATGAGACTGATTCCTGTGACGCTCCAGGGACAGCCGAGTCTTCGCTGTCGTCCAGCATTCTCCAGCTTCCTGCGCCTAGACTGCAGCTCTGCACAAGACGTTTGGCCATAGGGGAAATGGTCGTGCCCAACTGAGTCTGGTTTCTCTCCAGGTTTTTTTAATTCTTCACTTTCGCCAATTGGTGAAGTTTTTCCTGGCCGCTGTCGCCACTGGCTTGCATGGTTCGGGATCTGTAGAGCTGCGCATCGATGGATTTGCTCTTCAGTGTTTGGACTCTCAGTAGTGATTATTAACCCACACTGAACTGAGCTAAACTGAACTGAACTTAATCTCTGAAAACTGAACTGACACTGTTTACATTCACTATAATCTTCTATGTGAAGCTGCTTTGACACAATCTACATTGTATAAGCGCTATACAAATAAAGATGAATTGAATTGAATTAAATTACACTCTCTTCTGGTGTGTATACGAGTCCCACCAGCCCAGTGTATAAGTTACACTTTAAAAAGTGTTGGATATATACACTTAAGGAGAGTAAATAATTTTACACTGAGTGCAAAAACTGTATACTAGATTAAATACTCTATCACCACGGCCAGGTCATATTTAGCATGAATTACATTTTTCTTTAAACTGACTTGAGTAAAAGTTAATATTTTCCCACATGAAATTCACAAGGAAAAGTGTATATTTGAATGTTTTAACACCCTGGAATAATAATAATATAAAATGTCAACGAAGTCCTTTCTTTTGCCTTATTAAAATGAGTGTTTAAGCATTTAATTTAGTGTTAAAACAGTATATGTACACTTGGATTTTAACACTATAACACTACAGGGGCTTACACCAGAAATTCAACACCTCATAATTTGCTGTGTAGAACAAAACACGTAGTGATGCCGCTTTCACCCATTACACTTGCATTGAAAATGAAAAGAGAATAAGTGAAGTCAACAGTAACCACTGAAATGCACTCAAGTATGTAGATGACCAAACTAGGGCCCGTGGGCTAAAGTTGGCCTATAGTCATCATCTGAGACGAGGAGAATGATGGGGAGGTCTGTTGGGGCAAAGCCTTCGACAGATATTGTCATTTTAGATTTCGGGTGACTTTTTGTTTGTTTATTTTATTGCTGAGCCACCAAAAAAGCTAAATGAACTTAAACATTTCAATGTAATGTTGTTAATTAATCCGATTTAAAAACTGTCACTCGAGCAAATCAAGGAGAGAGCGGGGCACAGAGTAACACTTTTTGGTTTTGGCCAAATAATGAACAGTAATGGGGTTAGGCAAACCATATTTTTTTACCAACAACACACAAGCCTCTACTGCAAATGAGCACTGGTTGTATGGTCACCGGACCTATGGTTTCGGTGCAGTATTGCCAAAAGTGCCAGGAGTAAAAATGTTACTATTTACCCCACCTGTGGGGTAAGTTGTAACAGACAGATTGAGGTAAAGTTGGTTTTATATTCACACATTTGTTCAGTGATAACTTGTGACATGCTCCCTTTATTGTTTACCATAGTACTTTGAGGTGGCGCAGTAGGTAGTGCTGTCGCCTCACAGCAAGAAGATCGCTGGTTCGAGCATCAGCTGGGTCAGTTGGCGTTTCTGTGTGGAGTTTGCATGTTCTCCCCGTGTTCGCGTGGGTTTGCTCCGGTTTCCCCCACAGTCTAAAGACATGCAGTACAGGTGAATTGGGTAGGCCAAATTGTCCGTAGTGTATGAGTGTGAATGAGTGTGTATGGATGTTTCCCAGAGATGGGTTGCAGCTGGAAGGGCATCTGCTGCGTAAAACATATGCTGGATAAGTTGGGCCTTCATTCCACTGCGGCGACCCCAGATTATTAAAGGGACTAAGCCGAAAAGAAAATGAAGGAATGAATGAATGGTAGCTTGAACATTCAGTCTGAAATCCCATGTAGTCTGACTTCAATTCAATTCACCTTTATTTCTCTAGCGCTTTTACAATGTAGATTGTGTCAAAGCAGCTTCACATAGAAGATTATAGTGAATGTAAACAGTGTCAGTTCAGTTTTCAGTTCACTTCAGTTTAGCTCAGTTCAGTGTGGTTTAATAATCACTACTGAGAGTCCAAACACTGAAGAGCAAATCCATCGATGCGCAGCTCTACAGATCCCGAACCATGCAAGCCAGTGGCGACAGCGGCGAGGAAAAAACTTCACCAATTGGCGAAAGCGAAGATTTAAAAAACCTGGAGAAAACCAGGCTCAGTTGGGCACGACCATTTCTCCTATGGCCAAACGTCTTGTGCAGAGCTGCAGTCTAGGCGCCGGAGGCTGGAAAAGCTGGATTTCGTCCCTGGAGCGTCACAGGAATCAGTCTCATGCTCTCCACACCTCCATGACCACCACAGCAGCTGCTCAGGATACGGCCTGGTCCAGGAATATGGAAACCTTGGGATCATCTCTTCATTGGTCTTGGATCGAATCAGTGGTGCTGCATAGTCTGAGGGCCTCGGGATGAGTACCCCCAGGTGGAAATAGAGAATATAACATTAGCACAATTTATTTGACTGTGAACAATGTTGTGCTCTAATAGTGATTGGCTGCTAATATAAATTCCACTATTTAGAATTTGTAAAGAATATTTTGTGAAATGATATTATTATGGAGAAAGTGAGAATGTGTGAATGTGAAGCCAGCTTTACCTGAATGTGGGTTAGTTGTAGCACATGCTGCTTAAAAAGGCAGCTTTCACACAATTAATTTAAAATCGGTTTACTTTAAGTAGTAGCTATATTTCCTCAGTACTTAACTGAATTTTTTTTAATTCTACATAGCACAGCATGTTTATTTATTTATATATATATTGGATAAATACATTTGGATTTATTGGGATTATTGTCCATTATTATAGAATGCATTTATTTGCATTATTAGCAATAACATTTATTTTTTCTATTAAAAAAAAAATTCTATTAGAAACCATTTTAATATAAAAGATTTTCAATGTTACACTCAAAAGTCAACACTTATATTGTTAGTTTAATTGGTGTCCAACGGTGTGTGGCTTACCTGTAACACCATGTTACAACTAACCCCGCTGTGTCGTGTTTCCTCAAAACTGGCTAGCAGTCACTGTGTTTTACATCTTTCAAAATGGTTCCATCTTTTAGCCTAGAAGACGGTGATCACAACAATATCAGATTTTACTAACATACTTTCACAGATTTGTTTTTAAATAAAATATAGTGAGTGTATTAAAAAATACTTTTATGCTGCACAAATGCTTTCTCCTGTGTTTCTCATCCCAATTTCGCCGAACTTTTACAATAATTGGCAGGAAGACGTCTGCCGACACTGTGGTGAAAACCTCGAAAGCTTGCCATGGTTAACCCTGAGCAAACTTTGTGTAACATTCTACCCCGCGTTACTTTGTGCCCCGCGCTCCCCTAGTGTAATCAACATTGAACTCCCTTGTTAGGAACCGGTGTGTAGGCCCTATTGGAATTGCTCCCTTTCTTCTTCTTCTTCTCCAAAATGAATTGCAATTTTGAGGGTCTAAACATGCTCGACAACTCACGAAACTTTGCACACGCGACAGAAGTGGTGAACATTTACGTTTGTTATGGGTTTAGGAAGTCATTCATTCATTCATTTTCTTGTCGGCTTAGTCCCTTTATTAATCCGGGGTCGCCACAGCGGAATGAACCGCCAACTTATCCAGCACGATTCTACGCAGCGGATGCCCTTCCAGCTGCAACCCATCTCTGGGAACATCCACACACTCATTCACACACACACACTACGGACAATTCAGCCCACCTAATTCACCTGTACCGCATGTCTTTGGACTGTGGGGGAAACCGGAGCACCCGGAGGAAACCCACGCGAATGCAGGGAGAACATGCAAACTCACACACAGAAACGCCCAGCCCAGCCGAGGTTCGAACCTGCGACCCAGCGACGTTCTTGCTGTGAGGCGACAGCACTACCTACTGCGCCACTGCATCGCCGGGTTTAGGAAGTGAGCATGGCAAAATGACTCGACAGCGCCACCTATGAACATTTGACGGACTGGCCCCCGAGCTACGAATCACGCACACATACGAAAATTGACACACACGTCAAACATCCCAAAACCTACAAAAAAGATATTTTTAACTTTCTCTGCTGAAAAAGTGGCGTTTTTGCCATTTCCAGGGGTTGTATTTTAACGAACTCCTCCTAGGGATTTAATAAGATCAACACCAGAATTTGGGTTTTGTCATCTAAATGCCTTGGCGATGTTAAATTGCGGAGATCTAGAGTTTTCGTCGATGGGCGTGTCCGTGGCGGACTGACAAACTTTGACTTTGTTATGGCCACAGCCATATCACCCTGCAGCCCAAGACCGGTTACTCACTGAAGCTAAGCAGGGCTGAGCCTGGTCAGTACCTGGATGGGAGACCACATGGGAAAAACTAGGTTGCTGTTGGAAGTGGTGTTAGAGAGGCCAGCAGGGGGGGCTCAACCTGTGGTGTGTGTGAGTCCTAATGCCCCAGTAAAAGTGAAGGGGACACTACACTGTCGGTGGGCGCCGTCTTTCGGATGAGACGTTAAACCGAGGTCCTGACTCTCTGTGCTCATTAATAACCCCATGGCACTTCTCGTAAAGAGTAGGGGTGTAATCCTGGTGTCCTGGCCAAAGTCCCTCAATCGGCACTTACCCATCATGGCCACCTAATCATCCCCATCCACTGAATTGGCTCTATCACTGTCTCTTCACTCCACCAATAGCTGGTGTGTGGTGAGCGCACTGGCGCTGTTGTCCTGTGGCTGCCGTCGCATCATCCAAGTGGATGCTACACACTGGTGGTGGTGTGGAGAGACCCCCCTCATGATTGTGAAGCGCTTTGGGTGTATGACCATACACAATAAATGCGCTATATAAATACACATTACATTACATTATAACTCAGGCATGCATTGTCCGATCTGCCTCAAAACCCACATGTTTGATAACAGTCCTGACTTGAACACGATTACATGCCAATATCCAGATACAGTTATAGCGCCACCTGCTGGCAACAGGAAATGACATGTTTTACAGTGTAACAAACTCCTACTACAAATGTTATCACATCGAGTCCATGTTCCATTCGTTTAGTCCAAAGCAGTGGTGTAGTCCTAAAAAAAAGGTAGTGTACTATTACACCCGACGCAAGTTTTAAATGAAAGTTGGCAAAGAAACGACGAAAGTCAATGTTTCTTTGATTCATTAGCTATATACTGTGTGTATATATATATATATATATATATATATATTTTTTTTTTTTTGTTTGTTTGTTTTTTTACATCAGTTACCTATAACCATCAACTTCCACAAAAGGACAAACAAATACTATGTCAATGTAAGTCAATGGTTACAGGTTTCCAGCTTTCTTCAAAATATCTTCTTTTGTGTTCAACAGAAGGAAAAAAGGACAAACCGGTTTGGAACAAGTAAAGGTTGAGTAAATGATCACAATTTTCATTTTTTGTGTTTCTATCCATTTAAAAAGAAAAAAATTCAAACAAATTTGTTCGTTTTAAAGGGAGATGCTGATAGTCTAATCCTATTGAATGATTTATGTTTAGCTAATAGTGCTCCTCCCCAGCAGACTAAGAGATTGGCTGTATTTATACAGTGTGTAGCTTATTTAATCATTTTAATATTGAAATAAAGAGACAATCAAGATAGCTACAACAATTTAGTTGACAACGAAAGACAGCTTATTAACTTACTTTCTTTACCGGCTTATTACTTTACATTTAATAGTTTCCTTTAAATATCAATCAGTCATTATGTTTGATTGTCACATTCGTGCATGCTTGCTTTAAACCAAACTATTAGGAGTCTGTCTTCTGTTGTCGCTATTATATACTGGTAGTTACCCTTTTAAATCGCATATTGTTACGCGATTTATGAGTAGTCTTTGCCTCATGGTTTTTAGTTTTTTATATATAGTGTCGTTCCCTGTAGCGGTAGGCACGATTAAGACATGTGAAATACTGTTTTACAGGGGTATTTTTAGGATTTCTCTCGCCCTGAACAGATGTGGTTTGCTGATTAAATGAAAAACGAGCTGAAAAAGGAGCGGCAGAAGTCTGCCACTGTTATCAAAATTAAAGGGGACTGAGGCGATCATTTAGTGGTGTACAGTTCATGAGCTAATCGCAAAACCTTTAGGGGTGCTGAATAGAAATATAGGAGGCCTATAGCGACGCCCATGCTGTTTCATAAATTTACCTGAACGTTTCAGCGAGACATCATTCAGTTGACTTGTTGTGGTCTTCGAAAAACTCTCACCAAATTCTCACATCTGCTGCAATAGCGCAAGTTAAACAAAAATGCACCAGTTACAACAAAAATGCAACAAATTAAGATGCGAGTTAAAACACCTTTGGTATACAGTTAAAGGGGACATGAATACACATAAATTAGGGAAGTTTAATCAGAAAAACAAGTGAGTATACCAAGGGTATAGGCAATTATTGATCCTCAGAAGTGGTAATACCCAAACAGCTCATGGAAAAAAGTAAGCATACTGAGTATACGTGCGTATAGCAAGGACTACACCACTGGTCCAAAGGCCTTTGTGATACTAAATTGTGAAGATGTAGAGTTTTCGCCGAAGGGCAGAGGTGTAAAGAGTACCTGAAAACCATACTTGAGTAAAAGTACAGATACCTTACTGTAAAAATTACTCCATTACAAGTTACAAGTCACCAATTCCAATAAGACTTGAGTAAAAGTATTAAAGTATCCGATTTGAAAAGAACTTAAGTATTTTACTCATACTGAATGTAGGCTCAAAGAACACCAAGAAAGGTTTATTCATTCATTCATTTTCTTGTCGGCTTTGTCCCTTGCAGGGTCGCCACAGTGGAATGAACCATCAACTTATCCAGCACGATTTTACGCAGCGGATGCCCTTCCAGCCGCAACCCATCTCTGGGAATTTCCACACACACACATTCACACTCATACACTACGGACAATTTAGCTTACCCAATTCACCTGTACTGCGTGTCTTTGGACTGTGGGGGAAACCGGAGCACCCAGAGGAAACCCACGCGAACGCAGGGAGAACATGCAAACTCCACACAGAAACGCCAACTGACCCAGCCAAGAATGGTTTAATTTTCCTAATATATAAATTAAAATTAACACCTTAATGTTTCAAAATGGCAGAACAAAATATAATTAAATATAGAACAAAAAGTCTCAGTCAAACTCAAATGTTCAAAAAAGGCACAAACAATTTATCAAAAAAAAAAAAAAATAGTAGTAAAACGTAGTAAAAAAAATCAGAGCTGACTTTGATGTGATTCATCTCTCAGTATCAGAGGGGGGCAATATTTTTATTTTGAGTAGTTTTTCAATTGATTAATTATGTTTTCTCTGTATTAAAATTAAGCAGAGAGGAGCACTGTTATTTTTCAACTTAGTAAACTACATATAAATTCAAGCTTCGTCTTCATCACTGGCTGCAGCCATGTTGCTAATTAAACACCTGGTATTAGGCAAGCTGCTAAATTACGTTCACATGATTTAGCTCATAAATAGCATACAGTACCTTCAGCACCCTGCAGATGGCGATATCGCCTCATCCGCCCAACAAATTAGCTGTGGTAGATAAAGATGCCGACTTGTCGTGCACAATCACAATGTAATGAGTAACGGTAAGCATCCGTTCAAATGTAGTGGAGTAAAAAGTACATATATTCAATCAAAAATGTAGTCAAGTAAAGAGTAAAAGTTGCTTATATTTTTGATACTCAGTACAAGTACAAAGTAGCCAAAAAAATACTTAAGTAACGAAGTCCATTTACTCAAGTACTTTACACCACTGACGAAGGGTGTGTCCGTGGCGGACTGACAAAGCTCAGTGCTTTTGCCATGCAGCAGGAAGTACCTATAACTAACCAAACTATCTCCGATCTGCCTGAAAATTCACATGTCACCTGCTGACAGAAGGAAGTTTGGCATAAATCTGTGATTTTATCAGTTTTTTTTAATATACATATCAGCTTAAATTAATATTGTTCGCAGCTCTCTGTCATCCTGAGGCCACCGGGCGGCAGTGAGCCCGGGTGCGAGGTCCCTTTCATTGCTGCTTGCAGCTTTAATGTTATGAATGGGGTTGTTGATGTTTTTACTGATAAAATTCATGATAAGACAAAATTAAATTATACTGCATTAGACTATTTACAGTAATGTTTTCTATTTATTTTTAAATATTAGGAAATAAATTTGTAGATTACCCATGGCAACTTAATGTAATACAGTTTGGTATATTGACCTGCAGCCCACAGCCCTCAATTAAGTTTGGATTCGGCCCTTCATAAGTAAAAGTTTGGGCACCTCTGATGTGAAGAATCCTGCAGCATTTTAAAAAGACATCACATACTGTACGGACAGCTTTAGCACCTATAGTGGCTGACACTGTCTATTTTAAAAGAGATGCATATAAATACGGCTTGCCACAGCTGCGGCTCCTGCTATGAGTGTGAGTGTGTGTGTTTGTGTGTGTGTGTCCGGAGCTCTACTACAGGCGGAAGTTACAGTCTCTTGTGTTAGTGAGGGTTTACAGCGCTGAAAGAGTGAAAAGCGGAGTAAATAAATGATCATCCACAGCGGTGCGTTCTGAAGACTCGCTACAGGATCCGTGTGGACGCGGCGATTCAGCTCTCCTGCTGCTGAACACTGGCAGACTGGCACATTGATTGAGTTTTACACGGTCAGATACTGGAGCTTTCACGGTAAAACCAGGGTAAAACGCGCGTTCTGTCACACTGATTCACTGTAGCGCGTTTCCGACTCTCGGCGATTCACTGTGGCGTGATGAATCGGTTGAGTTGAACACATATGTGACTCCCACAACACTGGACCTGGATCTCTGGATCTCCTGCACTGGAAGCGATGGCAGACAGCGGGCGGGTGAAGCTCGACAGCCCGAGCTCAAGCCCCGCGCCTGGGCGGAAAAAGGCGCAGCAGTCGCCCGGCTCGAAAGCGCGGTACTCGGTCAACGCTCCCGGTCACTGCTTTCGGAAAGTCACGCTCACCAAACCGACCTTCTGCCATCACTGCAGCGACTTCATCTGGGGCATCGTCGGGTTTGTTTGTGAAGGTGAGATGCTGATGCTCGACATCTTTCATTCAGCTCAACATGTCAACAATATTGTCTTGCAGAAACGTGCTGTTCTGTTGTCAGTGCTGGAGAATACTGTGGTAATTTGGTGTATAGAGCGGATGGTACTCATGCATTTTGGGTTATTTAGGCATTTAATTTAACTCTTAAGTCCCCTTGTTTGTAAATAAACCACATGATTAACAAGTGCCATTTTAATTAATTCATTAAATAAAGACCCCATGGTCGGGTTTGTTTGTGAAGGTGAGATGCTGATGCTCCACATCTTTTATTCAGATCAACATGTCAACAGTATTGTCTTGCAGAAACGTGCTGTTCTGTTGTCAGTGCTGGAGAATACTGTGGTAATTTGATGTATAGCAGTGGATGATACTCAGGCATTTTGGGTTATCTAGACATTTATTTTTATTCTTAATGGTTTTGTGAATCCAAATGTTGGGGAAATATGGATAAACCGACTGTCGTTGGTTTTTATTTTCAATTAAATTTGCAATTTTTAATCCAATGGTTGGGTTTGTGTTTACCCAACATTGGGTTATGACAACCCAGCATTTATTTAGATAGCATTGGCATGCAAAAACCGTGCTATTATGATATCAGTTTATACTGTGGTAATTTGGAGCAGTGGACGATACCTACTATTTAAATGCATTCTGTGTAATTTAAACATTTAGTGTCACTAAAATACTGTTTTCAAACCCATCCACTGGGTTAACAAGTGCACAATTAATTAAAAAAAACATCGACTTTGGATAACAACAACCCAGCATTTATTTTTATAGTGCAGCAAAATTTGTTTTACAAAAACATGCCTTGGCATTATTATGGTAGACAATACTGATTTTGGGCTGTGTGTGCCATGGCAATGGATGATGCTCACAATTTGCATGAATTGTTGGTTATTTGAACATTTAATTTGACTATAAATTCAGTTTGCAAACCCAAACTGGGTTAAAAAGTGCTAATTTAATTGAAAAAAATAACCCATCATCCAGTTTGTTTGTGGAGGTGAGATGCTGATGCTCCACATCTTTCATTCACATCAACATGCTAACAATATTGACTTGCAAAAATGGGCTGTTCTGCTGTCAGTAGCCTACCAGAGAATAATGTAGTAATTTGGTGTATAGCAGTGCATGGTACTCATGCATTTTGGGTTATTTGGGCATTTGGATGCATTTTGGGTTATTTAGACATTAAATTTGACTCTACAAACTCTGCTATCTGTGAATAAACCACTTGATTCACAAGTGCCATTTTAATTAATTCATTAACCATTGGGTTATGACAACCCAGCATTTATTTAGATAGCATTGGCATGCAAAAAACGTGCTATTATGATATCATTATATACTAGGGATGCTCCGATCGATCGGCCAGAGATCGGTATCGGCCGATAATCGCATTTTATGACTCGATCGGTACTCGCCAATCTGGCCGATCTCATGAACTGATCACAGGTGTCTGTTTACGAGTTTATATGCAGAGGAACCAGACATGCTAGTTGGAGAGCAAAATATTGGAATGGTCTTAGACCTTTTTACATATATAAGAACTGAGAGTTCTGTGTTTTTGACATTTTTACAAGTTCCCTAAAACCTGGCTGAAATAAAATAAAAAACGTAAAAAATAAATGTTTTAATTGAATATTTCATAATATACCTTTTTGTAATATACTTACTGCAATAAACAAATATATATATTTATAGATGTGCATTTTAACATCTTATGCATCAAATATGTACTTTTCTTGATTGAGACATGTCGAATTCTTCTTCCATCATTTGCAATGTTTCCAAATTGCTTTGTTAGTTGTTTTTCTTACCATTTTTTTGTATCTGTTTTATCTATTATTTTCTGTAAAGTTGCTTCTGACCATGACATGTCCACACTAAATGGTTATAAGAGACATGTTTGAGGCATTATATGCAACATTCTTCATTTATTCTCTGAGGTGTAAGGCAAGATCTCCACTTAATTATCATACTTAGGGGGAAAATGTGCTTCATGTATTATAAAGCTTGAAGCATTAGAATCGGTACTCAGTATTGGCCGATCACCATCACAAAGAATCGGTACTTGGTATCGGCTGCAAAAATCCTGATCGGAGCATCCCTAGTATATACTGTGGTAATTTGGAGCAGTGGACGATACCTACTATTTAAATGCATTCTGTGTAATTTAAACATTTAGTGTCACTAAAATACTGTTTTCAAACCCATCCACTGGGTTAACAAGTGACCAATTAATTTAAAAAAAACATCGACTTTGGATAACAACAACCCAGCATTTATTTTTATAGTGCAGCAAAATAGTTTTACAAAAACATGCCTTGGCATTATTATGGTAGACAATACTGATTTTGGGCTGTGTGTGCCATGGCAATGGATGATGCTCACAATTTGCATGAATTGTTGGTTATTTAAACATTTAATTTGACTATAAATTCAGTTTGCAAACCCAAACTGGGTTAAAAAGTGCTAATTTAATTGAAATAAATAACCCATCATCCAGTTTGTTTGTGGAGGTGAGATGCTGATGCTCCACATCTTTCATTCACATCAACATGCTAACAATATTGACTTGAAAAAATGGGCTGTTCTGCTGTCAGTAGCCTACCAGAGAATACTGTGGTTATTTGGTGTATAGCAGTGCATGGTACTCATGCATTTTGGGTTATTTGGGCATTTGGATGCATTTTGGGTTATTTAGACATTAAATTTGACTCTACAAACTCTGCTATCTGTGAATAAACCACTTGATTCACAAGTGCCATTTTAATTAATTCATTAACCATTGGGTTATGACAACCCAGCATTTATTTAGATAGCATTGGCATGCAAAAAACGTGCTATTATGATATCAGTAGAGAATACTGTGGTAATTTGGTGTATGCCATAGCAGTGGACTATACCCACTATTTGAATGCATTCTGTGTAATTTAAACATTTAGTGTCACTAAAATACTGTTTACAAACCCATCCACTGGGTTAACAAGTGCACAATTAATTGAAAAACAACAACGTTGGGTTACAACAACCCAGCATTTATTTTTATAGAGCAGAAAAATTGTTTTACAAAAACATGCCTTGGCATTACTATGGTAGACAATACGGATTTGTTGTATGTGTGGCATAGCAGTGGATGATACTCACAATTTGCATGATTATGGGTTATTTAAGCATTTAATTTCAGTCTATACATTCTGTTTGCAAACCCAAACACTGGGTTAAAAAGTGCAAATTGAACCCATCATCAGGTTTGTTTGTGAAGCTGAGATGCTGATGCTCCACATCTTTCATTCAGTGCTGGAGATTACTGTGGTAATTTGGTGTATACGGTGGATGGTACTCATGTATTTAAATACATTGGGTTATTTAGACATTTGAATGCATTTTGGGTTATTTAGTCATTTCAGTAATCAAATATTGGGGAAACCTGGGGAAAACTACCCCGGTGTTGTGTTCATTTTAGTTTTCTAATTAAATTTGAACACTTTTTAATCCAACGGTTGGATGTGTTCATATTTCACCCAACATTGGGTTATGACAACCCAGCATTTTTTTTAAACTGCAACAGCATTGTCATGCAAAAACATGTTATAATGGCATAAGCAGATAATCCAGTGGTAATTTGGTGTATAGCAGTGGATGATACTCACCATTTGAATGAATTCTGGGTTACTTAAACATTTAATTTCACTCTAAAAATACTGTTTGCAAACCCAACCACTGGGTTAAACAGTGCAAATGTAATTAAACAAAGACCCCATCATCAGGTTTGTTTGTGAAAGTGAGATGCTGATGCTCCACGTCTTTTATTCAGTGCTGGAGATTACTGTGGTAATTTGGTGTATACCGTGGATGGTACTCATGTATTTAAATGCATTGGGTTATTTAGACATTTGAATGCATTTTGGGTTGTTTAGACATTTAAATATTTTTTATATGGACAAACTTAATGTTGTTATTTTTTCACTGGGTTAAAAAAATGAAAATTTAATTGATGAAAATAACCCAACATTTGGACAACCCAAAATAGAGTGCAGCAAAATTGTTTTGCACAAATGTGGGGTTAATTTGTTGGGTAAATGTTTATTGTTCAATTAAATTAAATGGTTGCGTTTTTTAATTTTTTTACCCAACGTTGTGTTATAAAAACCCAGCAGTTTTTTTTAGACTGCAACAGCATTGTCAGGCAAAAAACATGGTATCAGTAGAGAATACTGTGGTACTGAATGATATTTACTACTTGAATGCCTTCTGGGTCATTTGAACATTTAATTTGACTTTGAAAATACTGTTTGCGAACCCATCGACTGGGTTAAAAAGTGCAAATTTAATAAAAAAAAGGAAAATGAACCCATCATCGGTTATTTTGTGAAGGTGAGATGCTGGTGCTCGACATGTTTCATTCATTCATTCATTCATTCATTCATTCATTCATTCATTCATTCATTCATTCGTTCATTCATTTTCTTTTCGGCTTTGTCCCTTTATTAATCTGTGGTCGCCACAGCAAAATGAACCGCCAACTTATCCAGCATATGTTTTACGCAGCGGATGCCCTTCCAGCTGCAACCCATTACTGGGAAACACCCATACACACTCATTCACACACACACACACACTCATACACTACGTTCAGTTTTAGCATACCCAATTTACCTGTACTGCATGTCTTTGGCTTATATCTGAATGCATTATGGGTCATTTAGTGCTCAAACCTGTCTTGCAAAAACATGCCATGGTATTGTTTATGCTAACACTATAATTTGTTAAATGTATGCCATAGCCCCCGGAGCATTCTCACAATCTGCATGAAGTCTGGGTCATTTAAACATTTAATTTCACTATAAAAATACTGTTTGCAAGCCCAATCACTGGGTTGGGAATACTGTAGTAGAGAATACTGTGGTCATTTGGTGTATAGCAGTGGATGATACTCACCATTTGAATGCATTTTAGGGTATTTAGAGATTTAATTTCAGTCAGAAAATACTGTCTGCAAACCCATCCACTGGGTTAAAAAGTGCTAATTTAATTGAAAAAAATAACCCATCATCAAGTTTGTTTGTGAAGGTGAGATGCTGATGCTCCACATCTTTCATTCACATCAACATGCTAACAATATTGACTTGCACAAACATCCTGTTCTGCTGTCAGTAGCCTACCAGAGAATACTGTGGTAATTTGGTGTATAGCAGTGGATGATACTCAGGCATTTGAATTAATTCTGGGCTATTTAGACATTTGAGTGCATTCTGGGTCATTTAGACATTTGAATGCATTTTGGGTTATTTAGACATTTGAGTGCATTCTGGGTCATTTAGACATTTGAATTAATTCTGGGCTATTTAGACATTTGAGTGCATTCTGGGTCATTTAGACATTTGAATTAATTCTGGGCTATTTAGACATTTGAGTGCATTC
Organism: Danio kyathit; assembly: GCA_903798195.1. Lineage (NCBI taxonomy): Eukaryota > Metazoa > Chordata > Actinopteri > Cypriniformes > Danionidae > Danio > Danio kyathit. Next base: position 63,188,599 of record LR812532.1, on the reverse strand, counting down.
TGGGTCATTTAGACATTTGAATGCATTTTGGGTTATTTAGACATTTGAATGCATTTGGGGTTATTTAGACATTTGAATGCATTTTGGGTTATTTAGACATTTTAATGCATTTTGGGTTATTTAGACATTTGAGTGCATTTTTGGTTATTTAGACATTTGAGTGCATTCTGGGTCATTTAGACATTTGAATGCATTTTGGGTTATTTAGACATTTGAATGCATTTGGGGTTATTTAGACATTTGAATGCATTTTGGGTTATTTAGACATTTGAGTGCATTTTTGGTTATTTAGACATTTGAGTGCATTCTGGGTCATTTAGACATTTGAATGCATTTTGGGTTATTTAGACATTTGAATGCATTTGGGGTTATTTAGACATTTGAATGCATTTTGGGTTATTTAGACATTTGAGTGCATTTTTGGTTATTTAGACATTTGAGTGCATTCTGGGTCATTTAGACATTTGAATGCATTTTGGGTTATTTAGACATTTGAATGCATTTTGGGTTATTTAGACATTTTAATGCATTTTGGGTTATTTAGACATTTGAGTGCATTTTTGGTTATTTAGACATTTGAGTGCATTCTGGGTCATTTAGACATTTGAATGCATTTTGGGTTATTTAGACATTTGAATGCATTTGGGGTTATTTAGACATTTGAATGCATTTTGGGTTATTTAGACATTTGAGTGCATTTTTGGTTATTTAGACATTTGAGTGCATTCTGGGTCATTTAGACATTTGAATGCATTTTGGGTTATTTAGACATTTGAATGCATTTTTGGTTATTTAGACATTTGAATGCATTTTGGGTTATTTAGACATTTGAATGCATTTTTGGTTATTTAGACATTTGAGTGCATTCTGGGTTATTTAGACATTTGAATGCATTTTGGGTTATTTAGACATTTGAGTGCATTTTTGGTTATTTAGACATTTGAGTGCATTCTGGGTTATTTAGACATTTAATTTTATTTTTACAAATAATGTTGTTTATATGGACCCACTGTTATATTTTTTTCACTGGGTTAAAAAGTGAAAATGTAATTGAAAACAAATTAACCCATTGTTAATTTTGACAACCCAGAATAGAGTGCAGCACAAATGTGGGGCTAATTTGATGGGTAAAGTTTGGTTTGTTCATATTTTACCCATCATTGTGTTATGAAAACCCAGCATTTTTTTAGACTGCGCCAGCATAAGGTCTGGGTCATTTAAACATTTAATTTCACTATAAAAATACCACTGGGTTGGGCATACTAATGTAGAGAATTCTGTGGTAATTTGTTGTAGTGAATGATACTCATAATTTGAATGCATTCTGGGTCATTTAGACATTTGATTGCATTTTGGGTTATTTAGTCATTTCAGTAATCAAATATTGGGGAAACTTGGGGAAAACAACCCCAGTGTTGTGTTCATTTTAGTTTTCTAATTAAATTTGAACACTTTTTAATCCAACGGTTGGATGTGTTCATATTTCACCCAACATTGGGTTATGACAACCCAGCATTTTTTTTAGACTGCAACAGCATTGTCATGCAAAAACATGTTATAATGGCATAAGCAGATAATACAGTGGTAATTTGGTGTATAGCAGTGGATGATACTCACCATTTGAATAAATTCTGGGTTACTTAAACATTTAATTTCACTCTAAAAATACTGTTTGCAAACCCAACCACTGGGTTAAACAGTTCAAATGCAATTAAACAAAGACCCCATGGTCGGGTTTGTTTGTGAAGGTGAGATGCTGATGCTCCACATCTTTCATTCATCTTAACATGTCAACAGTACTGATGTGCTCAAACGTGCTGTTCTGCTGTCAGTGCTGGAGAATACTGTGGTAATTTGGTGTATAGGGTCGATGATACTTGTGTATTTAAATGCATTCTGGGTTATTTAGACATTTAATTTCTTTCAACAATATAGCCTTTTAACTAAATGTTGCGGAAAACATGAACAAACCAAATGTTGGATTAATTTTATGAATATTATTTAACCTAATGGCTGGATTTATGTTTACCCAACAATGGGTTATGACAACGCAGCATTTTTTAGGCTGCAGCAGCATTGTCATGCAAAAAACAACAACAACAACAACAACATGTTATTATGGTATAAGTAGAGAATACTGTTGAATACAGTGGATGATGCTCACCATTTCAATGCATTATTGGTCATTTAATTTGACTCTAAAAAATACTGTTTGCAATTTGCAAACCCATCCACTGGGTTAAAAAGTGCATATTCAATTAAAAAAAGATCATAGTCAGGTTTGTTTGTGAGGGTGAGATGCTGATGCTCTACATTATTCATTCAGCTCAACATGTTAACAGTATTGTCCTGCTGTTCTGCTGTCAGTGCTGGAGAATAATGGGGTAATTTGGTGTATACGGTGCATGATACTCATGCATTTGAATGCATTTTGGGTTATTTAGACATTTGAATGGATATTGGGTTATTTAGACATTTAAATGCATTTGGGTTATTTAGAAATTTGAATGGATATTGGGTTATTTAGACATTTAAATGCATTTTGGGTTATTTAGACATTTAAATGCATTTTGGGTTATTTAGACATTTAAATGCATTTTGGGTTATTTAGACATTTAAATGCATTTTGGGTTATTTAGACATTTAAATGCATTTTGGGTTATTTAGACATTTAAATGCATTTGGGTTATTTAGACATTTAAATGCATTTGGGGTTATTTAGACATTTAAATGCATTCTGGGTCATTTAGACATTTGAGTGCATTCTGGGTCATTTAGACATTTAAATGCATTATGTGATATTTAGACATTTAATTTCACTCTAAAAATACTGTTTGCAAATTCAACCACTGGGATAAAAAGTGCAATTTTAATTGAAAAAAAGAGCCCACGTGTCAGCAATATTGACTGCTGTTGGAGAATACTGTGGGTAATTCAGACATTTCAGTCTAAGACTTCAGTAAATAGTTTTTTAATCAAATATTGGGGAAAACTTCGACAACCCCAGTGTTGTGTTCAGTTTAGGTTTCCTATTAAATATGAACACTTTTTAATCCAGTGGTTTGGTTTGTCTATATTTCACCCAACGTTGGGTTATGACAACCCAGCATTTGTTTTAGACTGCAACAGCATTGTTCTGCAAAAAAACATGTTATAATGGTATAAGCAGAGCATATTGTAGTCATTTGGTGTATAGCAATGAATTCTGGGTTACTTAAACATTTGATTTCACTATAAAAATACTGCTTGCAAACTCAACCACTGGGTTAAAAAGGGCAATTTTAAATGTAAAAAAAGACCCCATGGTCGGGTTTATTTGTGAAGGTGAGATGCTGATGCTCCACATCTTTCATTCATCTCAACATGTCAACAATATTGACTGCTGCTAGAGAATACTGTGGTAAATTGGTGTATACAGTGGATGGTACTCCTGCATTTGAATGCATTTTGGGTTATTTAGACATTTAAATGCATTCTGGGTCATTTAGACATTTGAGTGCATTCTGGGTCATTTAGAGATTTGAATGCATTTTGGGTTATTTAGACATTTAAATGCATTTTGGGTTATTTAGACATTTGAATGCATTTTGAGTTATTTAGACTTTTGAATGGATTTTGGGTTATTTAGACATTTGAATGCATTTTGGGTTATTTAGACATTTGAATGTATTTTGGGTTATTTAGACATTTGAATGCATTTTGGGTTATTTAGACATTTGAATGCATTTTGGGTTATTTAGACTTTTGAATGGATTTTGGGTTATTTAGACATTTGAATGCATTTTGGGTTATTTAGACATTTGAATGTATTTTGGGTTATTTAGACATTTGAATGGATTTTGGGTCATTTAGACATTTGAATGCATTTTGAGTTATTTAGACTTTTGAATGGATTTTGGGTTATTTAGACATTTGAATGCATTTTGGGTTATTTAGACATTTGAATGTATTTTGGGTTATTTAGACATTTGAATGCATTTTGGGTTATTTAGACATTTGAATGCATTTTGGGTTATTTAGACTTTTGAATGGATTTTGGGTTATTTAGACATTTGAATGCATTTTGGGTTATTTAGACATTTGAATGTATTTTGGGTTATTTAGACATTTGAATGTATTTTGGGTTATTTAGACATTTGAATGCATTCTGGGTTATTTAGACATTTGAATGCATTTTGGGTTATTTAGACATTTGAATGGATTTTGGGTCATTTAGACATTTGAATGGATTTTGGGTTATTTAGACATTTGAATGCATTTTGGGTTATTTAGACATTTGAATGCATTTTGGGTTATTTAGACATTTGAATGCGTTTTGGGTTATTTAGACATTTGAATGCATTTTGGGTTATTTAGACATTTGAATGCATTTTGGGTTATTTAGACATTTGAATGCATTTTGGTTTATTTAGACATTTGAATGGATTTTGGGTCATTTAGACATTTGAATGGATTTTGGGTTATTTAGACATTTGAATGCATTTTGGGTTATTTAGACATTTGAATGCATTTTGGGTTATTTAGACATTTGAATGCGTTTTGGGTTATTTAGACATTTGAATGCATTTTGGGTTATTTAGACATTTGAATGCATTTTGGGTTATTTAGACATTTGAATGCATTTTGGGTTATTTAGACATTTGAATGCATTTTGGTTTATTTAGACATTTAAATGCATTTTGGGTTATTTAGACATTTGAATGCATTTTGGGTTATTTAGACATTTGAATGCATTTTGGGTTATTTAGACATTTGAATGGATTTTGGGTTATTTAGACATTTGAATGGATTTTGGGTTATTTAGACATTTGAATGTATTTTGGTTTATTTAGACATTTGAATGGATTTTGGGTTATTTAGACATTTGTATGGATATTGGGTTATTTAGACATTTGAATGCATTTTGGGTTATTTAGACATTTGAATGGATTTTGGGTTATTTAGACATTTGAATGGATTTTGGGTTATTTAGACATTTGAATGCATTTTGGTTTATTTAGACATTTGAATGCATTTTGGGTTATTTAGACATTTGAATGGATATTGGGTTATTTAGACATTTGAATGCATTTTGGGTTATTTAGACATTTGAATGATGGCAACCCAGTGGCGCAGTAGGTAGTGCTGTTGCCTCACAGCAAGAACGTCGCTGGGTCGCAGGTTCGAACCTCGGCTGGGCTGGGTCAGTTGGTGTTTCTGTGTGGAGTTTGCATGTTCTCCCTGGGTTCGCGTGGGTTTCCTCCGGGTGCTCCGGTTTCCCCCACAGTCCAAAGACATGCAGTACAGGTGAATTGGGTAAGCTAAATTGTCCATAGTGTATGAGTGTGAATGTGTGTGTGGAAGTTCCCAGAGATGGGTTGCGGCTGGAAGGACATCCGCTGCGTAAAATCGTGCTGGATAAGTTGGCGGTTCATTCCGCTGTGGCGACCCCGCAAGGGACAAAGCCGACAAGAATGAATGAGACATTTGAATGGATTTTGGGTTATTTAGACATTTGAATGGATATTGGGTTATTTAGACATTTGAATGCATTTTGGGTTATTTAGACATTTGAATGGATTTTGGGTTATTTAGACATTTGAATGGATTTTGGGTTATTTAGACATTTGAATGCATTTTGGTTTATTTAGACATTTGAATGCATTTTGGGTTATTTAGACATTTGAATGGATATTGGGTTATTTAGACATTTGAATGCATTTTGGGTTATTTAGACATTTGAATGGATTTTGGGTTATTTAGACATTTGAATGCATTTTGGTTTATTTAGACATTTGAATGCATTTTGGGTTATTTAGACATTTGAATGGATATTGGGTTATTTAGACATTTGAATGGATATTGGGTTATTTAGACATTTGAATGGATTTTGGGTTATTTAGACATTTGAATGGATTTTGGGTTATTTAGACATTTGAATGCATTTTGGTTTATTTAGACATTTGAATGCATTTTGGGTTATTTAGACATTTGAATGGATATTGGGTTATTTAGACATTTCATTTCATTCAAAAAATATTTTTTTTAACTTTAATATTGGGGATTTATGAACAAACCAAATGTTGCATTAATTTTACTATTATTATTTAACCTAATGATTGGATTTATGTCTACCCAATGCTGGGTTATGACAACGCATCATTAGACTGCGACAGCATTGTCATGCTAAACAACAACAACATGTTATTATGGTACAAGTAGAGAATACTGTGGAATACAGTGGATGATGCTCACCATTTCAATGCATTCTGGGTCATTTTATTTGACTCTAAAAATACTGTTTGCAAACCCATCCACTGGGTTAAAAGATGAAAAAGTAAAAAAAAAACTTAATAAAAAAAAGGTTTGTGAAGGTGAGATGCTGGTGCTCGACATCTTTCCTTTAGATCAACATGTCAACAATATTGACTAGCAAAAACACAAAACTGAGGGGGCACATGGGGGCAGCTGAATCCCACACAGCACCGCTAATTCCACCATACGAGCTGATAACAGCATTCGTTGAAACCAATTTTATTATTGATGATTATCCATTTGTTTTTAAAGCCCTGAAGACAACCCAGCATCTCTAAAGTCTAACTTTCAGATTTTGTTCCAAATGGAAATCTCCACGAGTTTTGATTGACAGGTTATGATCTGTGCATCACTGCGTTTGGGAAAGGGTGGCAATGAAGGAGTCTGATGTTAGTAAATAGATGGAGGACGTCCAGCATCTCTCTCTCTCTTCCACATCGATCGCTCATTTGTCCACTAACCGGAGAAGACAGATTGCTGCAGATCGATGCACACACTCCTCCTGTCGGACAGGAATCTGGGATTGACTATAGTCACACTTTGATGAGGTCTGTGTAATTGATGGAGGACAGTCAGACAAGATTTATTCTCCTTCAGTCTGTCTGTTTGTTTCTTTACAGAGCAGCTCAGTCGGGTGAAGAATTAGTGAGTAACTGTTTAGAGCAGGGAGACACGGTGGCTCAGTGATTAGCACTGTGGCCTCACAGCAAGAAGGTCGCTGGTTTGAGTCTCAGCTGGGTCAGTTGGTGTTTCTGTGTGGAGTTTGCATGTTCTCCCCGTGTTGGCATGGCTTTCCTCCCGGTGCTCGGGTTTCTCCCACAGTCCAAACACATGCGCTATAGAGGAATTAATGAACTAAACTGGCCGTAGTGTATGAGTGTGTGTGTGTGTGAATGAGTGTGTATGGGGGTTGTGGCTGGAAGGGCATCCGCAGTGTAAATCATATGCTGGAATAGTTGGCAGTTCATTCCACTGTGGCGACTCCTGATAAATAAGGAACTAAGCTGAAAGGAAATGAATGAATGAAGAACGAGAATGGTGTTCCAGATTTTCTGAATACACACTCTATAAAATGCTGGCTTGTTTTAACCCAACGGTTGGGTCAAATTTGAACAAAGTTTTATTTTTAACCCAAACTTTTGAGTTGACAATTTAACAATGGGTTAAAAACAACCCAACGTTTTTAGAGTGGAATAGAAGCTTTGTGAGCTGAGTATTATTTATTCCCTGAATTCACTGAGAATTTCCCAGTGCTGGGCTGCAGCTGCATCCGCTGCATAAAACATATGCTGGAATAGTTGGTGGTTCATTCCGCTGTGGCGACCCCTGATGAATAAAGTGACTAAGCCGAAGGAAAATGAATGAATTCACTGACAACCTTTTCTTCAATTGTCTGTGAGTCACTGAATGCACGGTGGCGCAGTAGGTAGCATGTTCGTAGGGCTGGACAATAATTCGATATCAATAAATATCGCGATAAAAAATTTTTCAATAACGATGATATGATTTTTAAACCCATTTCCGATATTTCGATATAAATTTGCATATATATAAATATATATTATTATTATTTATATAAGATCTTATACATGTATCACTTGTCACTGAATGACGTTCAGTGCTCAGCCGTCAGAAAGAGCGTGATCTGATGTCACTTACGTGATGACGAACAACACAGACACGCTGCCAGCGCTCAGCACAGCAGTTGGTTAAGCTGCGCCGCAGAAAGTTTCAGCTACAAAATGAGTGCTCTGAATACAGATGCGAATGAACAAGCTTCCACAAGTAAGAATGCAGACCAAATAGTTGATAAGAAAGGAAAGACTAATGCAGTGGTGTGGAAGTGGTTCGGCTTTTTAAGTTCCGATAAACTTAGTTTCGGTGCTCTGCAAAGTGTGCCAGAGAGTGTAGCTGACTAGCGGCGGCAACACATCAAATCTGTTTCACCATTTGAAGCAGTTCCACCCGATAAAACATACTGAGAGTCAGAAGATGAGGCAACATAAAAGTTTAAGCCAACCTGTGGCCTCACTTTGCTTATCAACATGTGCATATACACCTATAAATCACTCGCATATACACCTATACTATTGAATGTTCATGAAATTTTTGCATATACATATAAACTTGATGCATGCATACACCCACACATGCATATAAACTCGCCGATCCTTGCATATTCTCCCACATTAACACACGCACAAACAAACTCGATCCTTGCATAAACACCAAAATGAACACTCACATACACAAACTCGCTGCATGCTGGCATATAGCACTCGCACACTTACAAAATAAAACTCACAAACATATTGATCAGGAATCAGGTTATTGCAAAGCTGATGAAGTAGAAAGAATGTGATCAATAGAGCCAGGGGCGATTTTAGGATTTTCATTTTAGGGGGGCTCAGCTCCTTATAAAGTAAAAAAAACATATATATATATATATAGTAATTTAATAGTAATACACTTACAAATGTTTGTTTAATATGGGTTTTATACTAGTATTCCACTGTATTACATAGACAGGCATAGCCATTTGAGTTCTGAATAAGCCAAATAGGCTCAACCCCCCTGTTTACTGTAGTAAAAACCACTTTCTATGCTCAAGTGCATTTTTTGTTTGCATGTGTTAAAGAAATATGCTGCCACTTTCCTAATTAAATCACATACATATACATATATATTTTTAAACTTACAGGCTAATTCACATATTTCACGATCTGAATGATCATAATAAATAAGAAATATTTGTTTAATACTAGACAACACTTGATGTTTTTATCTCTGTCAGTGACTCAGTGACATTTATATCGAGTACATTCTCTAAGCCATTCTGTCACTGTGTTTAATCCTTTCTGTGCAGGACTGTATGGTGTAGTTAACGCCACACGAGCTGTAAAGCGTTTAATATTGGTAGTTCATTTTGAAATCAAAATAGCGAAATGTTCGTTAAGAGTTACTTTTTTGCTGGAGGAAACGGCTGTGCTTATGAGGTGAACGCCGAGAAAACCCGACTGCTCCTCCGTGACATTGAGATACAGGTGATACAAGGTTATCTATATCAAAGAACTCCAAATAAGCAGATATTATAACAATTTATCGATAAACACACACCTCGTTCTCTCGCTGTTTACGGCTGTGGTTTGATGATCAAATGAAAAACAAAAGACGAGGAGGAGCCGAATTCTGCCACCCTTTTAAAGGGGACTGAGGCGATTATTTAGTGTACAGTTTATGAGCTAATAGCAAAAGTTTTAGGGGGGCTGAGCAGAAATATAGGGGGGCTACAGCCCCCCCCTAAATAGGCCTAGCAACGCCCATGAATAGAGCTATTAAATCTGTTAAATAATGAAAACGTGTTATATAAAATATTAGTCGATATAAATAGACTATATAAAATATATAAGAGATATTTATGTTAAACCTTTCAATTTAATGAGGTAATTACATACACAAATATAAATAGACAGATCAAACCCTTAAAGGACGTTCAAGATGAAAAGCAATTAGAATTATGAATAAACTCTAACAACTCTTCTATTGCAGATATTAATGTAGCCTTTACTCTTTATGATTTATTATTATTATAATTATTATTCTTTTTCTATGTTTGTTTATGATGTGGATGTCATAATTGTAAGATTTTGGTATTATTTTGATTGTTAAATATTCAGCATATACAAAAAAAAAACACTGATAAAAGTTTCTGTTGATCACGTTGGTCAAGCTAACCCCCACAAACTGTCTATATATTATAAGCGGAGTCTGAGAGCTTTAGTTATTTGATAGTTTATTTCACATTTCTTGTTTGTAAAGGCTAAATACAAATAAAAAGTCAACAAATTTTTTTGTACTGTTTTTATTTAAAAAAAAGTTATGAGTCTGGAGGTATTATCGATTTTGCAAATTCACTTTGCAGACATTTGTAGGTACAGACATCCATTGTGTGCGTTCTTGGCAGTTTTTTCCTGTCTTTTTAATATTGTCCATATCGATATTGGAATTATATCGTATCGACCGAAATAAAAAAATATATCATGATATACATTTTTGCCATATCGTCCAGCCCTACATGTTCGCCTCACAGCAAGAAAGTCACTGGTTCGTGTCCCAGCTGGGTCAGTTTGCATGTTCTCCCTGTGTTGGTGTGTTGTTTCCTCCGGGTGCTCCGGTTTCCCCCACACTCCAAACACATGCGCTATAGAGGAATTGGGTAAGCTAAATTGAGCGTAGTGTATGTGTGTGAGTGAGTATGTATGGGTATTTCCCAGTGATGGGTTGCAGCTGGAAGGGCATCCGCTGCATAAAACATATGCTGGATAAGTTGGCGGTTAATTCCACTGTGTCGACCACAGATTAATAAAGGGACTAAGCTGAAAAGAAAATGAATGAATGAATGAATTACTAGTATTGAAGTATTTTAACTAGCAGCAAAGTGCAATTTAAAGGCATAACCAGATTAAATGAACCTACACTGGTCTCATGGTTCGGTTCGGTTACGATTATTATGCGATCGATTCGGTTCAATTCGATATCTCGGTGCATCACGGTTCATTGACGATGCTTTCCAAACATAATTAGATTTTTTTCTTTACAACACAATAAATTTTTTTTATTAAAATCTATAAATATGTTTATATTTATATATTACTTCTAATACAATTTTGTCCTTTAATACAAGCAGTCAGATACATGAACCGTACCTTTAATTTTACCTGCTCAAAAAACACTCTTTGTGAATGAAAACTCCACTACATGCACAGAAGACAGCACGAGCATTCATAACAAATAAACTCATGTAAATATTAACCCGCTTGCTTTTTGAGCACTGGCAAGTTCTTACACCCCTATGATTGGTCATTGTCTTCACCCGCTTAACAGAAAGGGCTGCGCTTGGCTTTAGAAACGAAAGCGCTGTTCAACCATGAGTGACGCGGGAAAAACAGCTGCGGGTCAGTCTATATGCGCATAATACGCGGTTATCAGGTAATCCGTAATAGAATAAATACAATACAATAAACTCGCACCACAGGCACGCTTGTGTCTGGATCCACAAGTATCGCTGTAACAGCCGAGAGGAGAGGAAAATTTACCTCACGAACATGCCAACGGGTCAAATGCAAAAAGTGTGTCTGTGTTGGAAAAAGAGAGAGAGAGAGAGAGAGAGAGGGGCAGAGATGGAGTTTTACAGCATTTCTCCCTAGTAGTGAAATAGCGGCTCGTGCTTTACCATTCCTCAGTGTCAGTGAAAGATCTGCTTTTTAAGTAGTAGGAGTGTTTTATTTACTCACTCTCGCCTCCTTCGTCACAGTATTCTACCGCGACATCGCGCATAGGGCATAAATGACGTCAGTGCATAATAACCGGTTATGATCTATTACTGAACCGATATCGAATTGTCCCCATCTGCATCGCGGTGCACCGAAGAAACGATTAATTTTGACACCCCTACTGGACAACAGTGGATTGTTCTGTAGACGATGGAAAAATATTTCTATTGTAAGGCTCGAACCCCTACGCTGCTATTCTGAACCAATAGTCGGAAACAGAAAGCAGTTGAAGGATGGCGTGTTTAATCAATTATTTATCTGACTCCATTAAAGTTGTTATCATCATTGATAAAGAGAATCCACCGCCTTAAAGCAGGCAAAGTGGTTTATTAAGTTACATGTTTAAATATTCAGACAGTAGAATGAAACAAACTAACATACTGTATAAAGACGTTATCTGTAACATATGCACTGCTGAGCAACAAAGACAGTGAAACTAGCAAATGAGGCTACACACTAGTGTGCGGGAGACGCAGAGTAAAAGCCATTCTCCCAGATCAACAGTTACCTTTTCTTATTATACCCTGAGCAAAGCATTGTCAAACATGAGTGAAAACCAACATGAGAGCAAAGTTGAGGAGATAAAGTGGGGGAGAAGAACATTAACATACTCTCCTCTAGGGTTGTGCCGATAGACGATAGTATCGTGTATCGACGATAGGCAAAGATATCGCTGAGAACTGAGACTTATGACGACTTTAAAGACGATATTTAGCTCGTTTCGCATCAATGTAGACCCATTACATGTTTTACTTACATTATTGAATAAAATGAATAGTATTATTATTTTAATCTTCATCATTAATAATAAATGAACCACAAATAATCTGACAGCTTCAGGTGTTTGCATCAACATCACTTGACCAACTCTCTCTCTCTCTCTCTCTCAGCAGCAGCTGACGGGCGCGCTGCACGTGGGCACTACACAGCCACACCTCACAGCAAATTAATTTGCAACGTTGCATAAAAATAATAAGCTAAATAACAAAACGGGATTTAGTTAACAAGTAAGTTAAATAAAACTATTTGTAAAAACGAAAAAGAAAATGAAAGAACTAAGAGCTGAAAAATGTTCTGGAATAAAAGGTGTTGCGGTAATACACAATCATTGGTCATTTGAGACAGCACTGCTGCAAGATTCTCTCTTGCTTTTACAAAAAAAAGTTATTTATCTTTCATTTATATCCGCTATTAAAAGCCTATTTAAGTTTTAAGTTGGCATATAGCCTATTTTTTCAGTGCATGTATTGACTGCTTCTTTAAATACACGGAATATATGTGCCTTATTTGTGTTCAATTCGATGGAATAATAAACACGGACATGCGCATTTGTTTAGAAAATAGCCTATTTATTTAATTTAAAACTGTTAGGCCTATATTTATTTATAGGCTATGAATGTATATTTAGTTTGTTTATTTAAACTAGCCTATATATTAAATTAAATTACAACCTGCATTTTACCAGTCCTTTTGGCTTTAACGAATTATTGAACAGATAATTAATAACTTATCAAAGAACATTTTAGTGAGCTCAGTAAAAAGTTTCATGTAGGCCTATACAGTCAAAAAAAATGTCTAAACTGAAACTACTTTCTCATCAGAAAACAACGAACACATATCCCAAAGCGCAATATTGTGTTAGATTTACCAAATACAAATGTGACAGTTTGATGACTACTTTTGTGATGATCATGAGACCTAATGCCGCGTCGCACTCAACTGAACAAAAACATGAAGAAAACGCCTTCACCGCACAGAAAGTCACCCGCGGTCGGCGAGTCCTCCCGCCCGAAATGACCTTAATGCGTCATTGTTTCTTCTGTGCATAGATAAATACCATTTCATTTGCTTTCATTTATTTATATAATATCCATTTTGCGGCAATCCCGCGATAACGGCATGGACAAGAAGTCACCATCAAATCTTGTCCCACGCCGCACTGTTGCATCGGAGTCTTGTTTGAAATAATTCCGCCTATTTAGCTGAAGAGCACAGTACTTTGCATTGGTTTGAATTATTTTCCAAGATAAAACGTAATGCAAATGAATTAGATTATCAAATTAGTAAAAAAAAAAAACAGCCAAAAGGTAAATACGTTTATAAATGGTTAAATAAATGAACAAATAAGTAAACATAACACTATTGCGCCCCCATGCGATAGTATCGTGTATCGACGATCTCACAGGGGGACGATTTGGCGATCTGAAAATTTCGTATATCGCCCAACACTGCTCTCCTCAGGCCATGACTCAACAATAGGAAATATATTGTACTGTATATTGAAATACAATCAATTAATGTCTCTGTTGATTTCATCACTACAACACTGAAGTCATAAATGACACTAGGGCTGGGCGATTTTTTCGATTTTTTTTCGATTAATTCGAATTTACGTTTTAAGACGATTTTATTTTTTATAAAATCGAGAAATCGCGATTTTTTTAAATAAAAATATTAAAGCTGCTTTTCCACTATCGTGCCAAACCGTTCTAAACTGTTAGACAACCGTGCTGAATTGTGCTGATTCTGTGTGTTGACGTCGCGGCTCTGTCCCGCAGCGCGGCTCTGTCCCGCAGCGCGCCGAGAAGGGCGCGCGCGCGAGGAGAGGAGAGAAGGCTCGACAGGCGGAGGTCCGCTCCTTCATTCTAATCATCCACCCGCCCGCACATATTATTTTATCTGATATATATATCCGCACCCGATCGCCACTTTAATAATTCTAATTCTTTGTTTTAAGCATGATGATAGGTGTAACTTTCTCCGCAATGTCCGGCGGCAGAGTAACAGCTCGTTAATTCATGCTCGAGCAAATGATGAGTTGGACAAAAGTACTCGATGCATGCCCTTCTTTTACTTATTTCAGTGTTTTCAGGTTCACAGTGCAAAACAGCTCCCGGGTGGAATTACTGAAGTAAACATAAAACAAAACCGGATAAAACTTTCTCCCTCTAATTCACCGCACGCACAGCACACAGCGAGAGCTCACATCACACAGCATGCGTGTCGAACTACACTACCCACAATGCCCCTCGCTATGGAATACAACTCCCGTAAAAGCAGTCCTAAAGCGGCCACACTATTTCCCCTCTTAGGTCACAGTGGATCGTTCGTTATTAACAGCAGATTCAGCTTTTATATATACAGGAAAAAGAGAACAAAAACGGCGTCCCTTCAGCCTAAACAGCAGCTATGTTGTGTGTACTAGGCGCTTTTCTTAACACTGTGCAAAAACAGAATAGCATCTACTGTGCCTGGATTCGGGCGATTCCGATACAGCAGAAAGTCAAATCTTTCTTTAATTTGGACTTTTGCTTGAATTACGGAGTGGCACAGTAGCTGTGCTAGGTACTGTATGAATTAAATCATAACCCATATATGCACCAATAAACAAGTAAAATGAATGAATGAATAAAATAAATATGGATTCTTAAATGTCGGTAGTTTGTACTCCAAAAAAATATCAATACGTATCGACAAATGTTTTATAAAAATAGAGCAATTTTCAACATTTCAGCTATAGGCCATTATACAATTCAGTTAAATATAAGATAGACCTTTAAATATAGATAGATATGTAATATAGATAGATGTATTAAATATAGACATAGACATTTAAATATAGATAGATACGGTAATCTTTAATATATACTGGGTGGTGTAGCTACGCACAAATATTTTCTGAAACGTCAAGCAGATATTTGCCTATAGCTCGTTAGTTATTTATGAAGACAAAAAATAATTAAAATAACAAAAATAAAACTATAAAATTACAAAGATAAAAAGAGCAGCATTTTGCTAAATATAGTCCTTTATATCCTGATATGCTGTGTTGTTTCATTCGGTTTTTTAGATTTAACTTGATGCATTCGTTATTTAATGTTTGAATACTGAAATCGTTTAAATGGTTATATTTTACCATCACAATGTAGTATATTTTATATCATTACCAACTTTTGATATAAACCGCTGTTATTTTATTGATTGTTATGAAATAATTTAAGTGCTATATTTTTTATTAGTGAAAGTGCCCGCTCACTTTGACAAGGCCTGTCTAAATATATATTTCTGCCATGCCACTAATACAGATAAACTATTGTTGCATTATCATTGTTTATTTTTCTGTTATGTACAGAGATTTGAAATATTTATTTCCCCTCCAATCCTTTTCAATCTTCACGTTACATTTTGGTCATTTTCTCTCCAAATAAAATTTGCCCAAAGCTGCACAACATATGACCTCTACATAAATACGGGTGCTGTGACTTCTATTGTAGCTGTGTTTAGCATCCCTATATGAGAGAGTGCCATAACCGCGTTTAGTCACACTATTGCTTTTCTTTTACAAGTGAGCATGAAAAAAACTAGTTTCAGCATTTATTTAAATTTAAATGAACAAGGTAAGCTGGTAAGGTAGTTACACAGTAAAAACAAAATTAATAAAAAAAAAAAATAAAAAAAATCGAAATCGAAATCGTGAATCGGTCAAACTTTATGAAAAAATCGAGATTTTTTTTTTTTGCCATATCGCCCAGCCCTAAATGACACCAAACATGACAAAGCTTTATGAAGGAAGATCACAAGCAGATGAATTGTGTATAGTGAAAAGCACATGGTTGCTGTAAGCAAATGGCAGAGATGAGTATTGGAGCTGTGATGAACTCTGCCATGCCAGGAGGACCCGTCCCATGCTTGGAATGTCTCGGTAGTCCTTCATTAGCATAGAAGGAATAGCATTTTCTCAGCTTACACTATAATAATATTGACCTTATTAAAAATACTTTTACTCCTAAAGAAAGAAATATTATCGGAAATACTGTAAACATTTGCTTACTCTGTTAATCAGCATATATTCATTCATTCATTTTCCTTCGGCTTAACCCAGAGGTGCCCAAACTCGGTCCTGGAGGGCCGGTGTCCTGCATATTTTAGTTCCAACCCCAATTAAACACACCTGAACCAGCTAATCAAGCTCTTTCTAGGTATACTAGAAACTTCCTGACAGGTGTGTTGAAGGAAGTTGGAGCTAAACTATGCAGGACACCGGCCCTCCAGGACCGAGTTTGGACACCACTGGCTTAACCTATAGGGCCCGAGTGTCCACATATGTGGACAGCACATTTTACTTTGAATGTTTTATATTCTGTTACAGACATACAGTGTCATCCTGCAACTGTTTTGTCGCATATGAAATGTCCCAAACCCTATTTTTAACTGTCCAAAATGGGAAAAAATGTTGTTTTTACTCTCTGATAGTCAAAGCAAGTTAAAAAAAAAAAAATTCTATGTTAAATATGCATAAAAGAAAATTCGGGAAAAAGTGTTTTATGTAAATTGGGACCACGAGTCCACATATATGGACATAATTTTTCTCTAAAAGTACATCATATCAAAAGATCATACTTGGGTTTTATTTTAATTAGGTTCCAATAAGCCCAAATAGCAAAGAGAAATAAAAAATGCATGTAAAAAAACAGCTTGGGCCTTAAGAAGGCTGATTTATACTTTTGCGTCGAGTGGAACAAAGTAGCTAAAACTCGCTCATTTAGAGGCGGGAACCGGCAGACGTGCAACAACTTTAACCATAAGGTAAACACAAAACAAAACTTTCCATCTGGAGTGCCTTGACAGGACTCGACACTTGTAAACACTCGCTCCAACGGGCTTGCGCGACTCTTGGTCCTGCTCACTAGAGGTGTCAAAATTAATCGTTTCTTCGGTGCACCTCGATGCAGACGTGGACAATTCGGTATCGCTTCAGTAATAATCATAACCGGTTATTATGTACTGACGTCATTTATCTCATATGCACTATGTTGCAGTAGATTACTATAGTGAGGGAGGCAAGCACGAGTATTTAAAACGCTCCAGCTATTAAAAAACGCAGAAGCTGTGCACAATTTGACTGCGTGTGTGTTTGCTGGACAGTCTTTCACTCACAATAACACATTTCACTGTCATTGAGAGAATGAAAGTAAACTCCATTTCTCTCTCTCTCTCTCTCACTGTGGCCCGTTTGACCTGCTGGCGTGACTTTTCCTCTCCTCTCGGCGATTACAGCGATACGTCTGAATACAGACACGGGTGCGTGTCTGCAGAGTCTTCTCCACCGCGTCTATTGTGGATCAGCTGTGATCGCCGCTGCAGTTTATCAGTGTCACTCATCTGAGAAGAGCGCCAGCGCCAATCGCAGCCCTTTCTGTTGAGCACGTGACCAAGACAAGGCTCAGAGAGCGAGCGGGATATTTATATTTGTTTATTTGCTCTAAATGCTCGTGTTTTTTAAAGGTAAAGTTTATATATCTTACTGTTTGTATTAAATGACAAAAATTGTATTACAAATAGTATATAAATATAAATAGATTTATACATTTTAATACAAGAATTGTTGTGCTGTGAAGAAAATATAAAACTGTGTATGGAAAGAATCGTCAATGCACTGAGATATTCAATTGAACCGAATCGATGGCATGATAATCGTAACCGAACCGAACCGTGAGACCAGTGCAGGTTATTTCACACTAAAGTCCCTTTATTCAAGCTAGGGCTGGACGATATGGCAAAAATTTATATCAGGATATATTTTTTTATTTCGGTCGATACGATATAATTCCGATATCGATATGGACAATATTAAAAAGAAAGGACAAACTGCCAAGAACGCACACAATGGATGTCTGTACCTACAAATGTCTGCAAAGTGAATTTGCAAAGTCGATAATACCTCCAGACTCTTCTAACTTTTTTTAAAATAAAAACAGTACAAAAAAGTTTGTTCACTTTTTATTTGTATTTAGCCTTTACAAACAAGAAATGTGAAATAAACTATCAAATAAATAAAACTCTCAGACTCGGCTTATAATATATAGACAGTTTGTGGGGGTTAGCTTGACCAACGTGATCAACAGAAACTTTTATCAGTGTTTTTTTTTTTGTATATGCTGAATATTTAACAATCAAAATAATACCAAAATCTTACAATTATGACATCCACATCGTAAAAAAACATAGAAAAAGAATAATAATTATAATAATAATAAATCATAAAGAGTAAAGGCTACATTATTATTTGCAATAGAAGAGTTGTTAGAGTTTATTCATAATTCTAATTGCTTTTCATCTTGAACGTCCTTTAAGGGTTTTATCTGTCTATTTATATTTGTGTATGTAATTACCTCATTAAATTGAAAGGTTTAACATAAATATCTCTTATATATTTTATATAGTCTATTTATATCGACTAATATTTTATAGAACACGTTTTCATTATTGAACAGGTTTAATAGCTCTATTGATCACATTCTTTCTTCTTCATCAGCTTTGCAATAACCTGATTCCTGATCAATATGTTTGTGAGTTTTATTTTGTAAGTGTGCGAGTGCTATATGCCAGCATGCAGCGAGTTTGTGTATGCGAGTGTTCATTTTGGTGTTTATGCAAGGATCGAGTTTGTTTGTGCGTGTGTTAATGTGGGAGTATATGCAAGGATCGGCGAGTTTATATGCATATGTGGGTGTGTGCGTGCATCAAGTTTATATGTATATGCAAAAATTTCATGAACATTCAATAGTATAGGTGTATATGCGAGTGATTTATAGGTGTATATGCACGTGTTTATAAGCGAAGTGAGGCCACAGGTTGGCTTAAACTTTTATGCTGCCTCATCTTCTGACTCTCAGTATGTTTTATCGGGTGGAACTGCTTCAAATGGTGAAACAGATTTGATGTGTTGCCGCCGCTAGTCAGCTACACTCTCCGGCACACTTTGCAGAACACCGAAACTAAGTTTATCGAAACTTAAAAAGCCGAACCACTTCCCACACCACTGCATTAGTCTTTCCTTTATCAACTATTTGGTCTGCATTCTTACTTGTGGAAGCTTGTTCATTCGCATCTGTATTCAGAGCACTCATTTTGTAGCTAAAACTTTCTGCGGCGCAGCTTAACCACCTGCTGTGCTGAGCGCTGGCAGCGTGTCTGTGTTGTTCGTCATCACGTAAGTGACGTCAGATCACGCTCTTTCTGACGGCTGAGCACTGAACGTCATTCAGTGACAAGTGATGCATGTATAAGATCTTATATAAATAATAATATATATATTTATATATATGCAAATTTATATCGAAATATCGGAAATGGGTTTAAAAATCATATCACCGTTATTGAAAAAAGTCTATCGCGATATATATTGATATCCAATTATTGTCCAGCCCTAATTCCAGCATATGTTTTACGCAGTGGATGACCTTCTAGCTGCAACCCAGTACTGAGAAACACCCATACACACTCATTCACACACACATTCATACACCACGGCCAATTTAGTTCATCAATTCCCCTGTAGTGCATGTGTTTGGACTGTGGGGGAAACCGGAGCACCCGGAGGAAACAACACGGGGAGAACATGCAAACTCCACACAGACACACCAACTGACCCAGCCGGGACTCGAACCAGCGACCTTCTTGCTGTGAGGCAACAGTGCTATGAGCAATATGCAACATAAATTGTCAAAGCGTGACTTCAGAATGTGCATGAATCTTTGTGAAGTTGTTATCAGTGGTAGAGTTTGTTTATGTGTTGAGTAGTGGTTTATTAAGCCTCGGCCTTGATGAATCAGTGATAGAGCATATCTGAAGACGCCAGAGAACTTTCTTCTGTCTGATTATGAGGAGTCCGCTCAATCTAAACCTTCATTCCTGATCCAGATCACCTTCCTTCTCATTTCTGCACACGTTTTCCTCATTCATTAATCAATCGAGTGTGAATGAGCTTGTCTAGCCTGTTGCTGTTTCTTGAGCAGGCATTATTAATCCTGTGTGTATTGATTCTGGCAGTGGGTTACTTTAACACTGGGTTTATGTGGCTATATGAGGTCAGGAAAGCAGATGTTGAGTGATGGTGTGTGTGTTACCAGGCAGAGTACGGCAGAAATGAGACGTGTGTGTGTGTGTGTGTGTGTGTGTTACGTAACCTGCTGCAGAAAAGTCGTGATTGACTCTTCCTAGTTGCTGTGGAAACACGTAGTCCAATAGAGCAAGACACAGACTGGATGCTGCAGCCAGACGGACATAAACACACACAGACACAAAAACAAACACACTCACATTTCTCTCTCACACACACACACACACTTGGATACACAAACACATGCATTCTCTCTCTCACACACACATACACACTTGGACACAAACATGTACGCACTCGTATGTACTTTCTTTCTCTCTCACACACACACATGCACACACACACACACACACACACACACGCAGACGCTGAATGTGTTAATGATGCTCAGTGTTGGAGAGAGTAGTAATGATTAATGAAGTCATGCAGTTATTCAAATGCATGGGTTGTTGTGTGACCCAACGCTGAGTCAAATATGGACAAACTCAATATTTTGGGTTGAAAAATGTCTTTTAAATTTAATTTTGATATTAAAAAATATAACCTAAACTTGAGGTTGGCCATATTTGGAAACCTTTGGGTTCATACAACCCAGCGTTGGCTAGAGTGTGCAGATATATGTACACTCACTGGCCACTTTTTTAGGTACACCTCACTAGTACCGGGTGGGACCCGTTTTGCCATCAGAACTGCCTTAATCCTTGGTGGCAGAGATTCAACAAGGTGCTGGAAATATTCCTCAGAGATTTTGCTCCATATTGTCATGATAGCATCACACAGTTGCTGCAGATTTGTCGGCTGCACATCCATGATGCCAATCTCCCGTTCCACCACATCCCAAAGGTGCTCTATTGGATTGAGCTCTGGTGACTGTGGAGGCCATTTGAGCACAGTGAACTCATTGTCATGTTCAAGAAACCAGTCTGAGATGATTGGTGCTTTATGACATGGTGCGTTATCCTGCTGGAAGTAGCCATCAGAAGATGGAGACACTGTGGTCATAAAGGGATGGACATGGTCAGCAACAATACTCAGGTAGGCTGTGGCGTTGACACCATGCTCAATTGGTACTAATGGACCCAAAGTGTGCCAAGAAAATCTCCCCCACACCATTACACCACCACCAGCAGCCTGAACCGCTGATACAAGGCAGGATGATCCATGCTTTCATGTTGTTGAGGCCAAATTCTGAGCCGACCATCCGAATGTGGCAGCAGAAATGGAGACTCATCAGACCAGGCAACGTTTCTCCAATCTTCTATTGTCCAGTTTTGGTGAGCCTGTGTGAATTGTAGCCTCAGTTTCCTGTTCTTAGCTGACAGGAGTGGCACCCGGTGTGGTCTTCTGCTGCTGTAGCCCATCCGCCTCAAGGTTGGACGTGTTGTGTGTTCAGAGATGCTCTTCTGCAGACCTCGGTTGTAACGAGTGCTTATTTGAGTTACTGTTGCCTTTCTATCCAGTCTGGCCATTCTCCTCTGACCTCTGGCATCAACAAGGCATTTGCGCCCACAGAACTGCCGCTCACTGGATATTTCCTCTTTGTCGGACCATTCTCTGTAAACCCTAGAGATGGTTGTGCGTGAAAATCCCAGTAGATCAGCAGTTTCTGAAATACTCAGAGCAGCCCGTCTGGCAGCAACAACCATGCCATGTTCAAAGTCTCTTAAATCCCCTTTCTTCCTCATTCTGATGCTCGCTTTGAACTGCAGCAGATCGTCTTGACCATGTCTACATGCCTAAATGCATTGAGATGCTGCCATGTGATTGGCTGATTGGAAACGCACAGTTGGACAAGTGTACCTAATAAAGTAGCCAGTGAGTGTATGTACATACAACAAATACGATTTACTTAAAAGTGTCAACACTCTAAAATATTCTGGGTTGTTGTAACCAAACGTTTGCTCAAATATGGACAAACCCAACCATAAAGTGTAATATAAATTTAATTGAAAAAAATGGATTTATTTATATTTGACCCAAAATTTGGACTGTGGGTGAAACCGGAGCACCCGGAGGAAACCCACGCCAAGACGGGGAGAACATGCAAACTCCACACAGAAACACCAACTGACCCAGCCGGGACTTGAACCAGCGACCTTCTTGCTGTGAGGCGACAGCGCTACCCACTGTGCCACCGTGCAGCCCATAATGTTCTGTTACATATAAAAAATAATTAAATCTAAAATAAGTTTAAAAGGTTGTTTAAACCCAACAATTTAATATAATGAAAATGTCATTTAAATTAACAAAAAAAAATGTATAAAATAATTGACCCAACATTGAGTTTGTCTGTATTTGACCCAGCTTTGGGTTAAAAAGAACCCAGCATTTTTTAGAGTGTGCAAGAATATTAGAGATATATTAGAACTATTTATTTTTTCACTGTCCAAATAAATAATGCATTTCAGATTTGCGAAAATGTAAACAGCGCCCTCTAGTGGATTCTGCATCTGAATTGTACTCTAGAAATGTACTCTGAGCAATACATCTTACTTTTCACAAAACTGTGGACTGAGGGGAATATTTGCAGTGGGCATGGCTAATAAAAATAGTGGGCGGCATGGTGGCTCAGTGGTTAGCACTGTGGCCTCACAGCAAGAAGGTTGCTGGTTCGAGTCCCAGCTGGGCCAGTTGGCGTTTCTTTGTGGAGTTTGCATGTTCTCCCCGTGTTGTTTCCTCCGGGTGCTCCGGTTTCCTTCCACAGTCCAAACACCTGCGCTATAGGGGAATTGATGAACTAAATTGGCCGTAGTGTGTGTATGTGCGTGTTGTGTGTGTGTGTGAATGGGTGTTTCCCAGTGTTGGGTTGCAGCTGGAAGGGCATCCACTGCGTAAAACACATGCTGGAATAGTTGGTGGTTCATTCCACTGTGGCGACCCCTGAAATAGAGATTAATTTGAAGCAAAATGAATGAATGAATAATAAAAATATTATTTCTCAAGCAAAGAAATAGTAATCATTATCGCAATATAATCGACAATATTGTTGCATGTGTTCTCAGCATCATGCAGTACTATTTCATAGCAACACTCTCTGTTAATGAACTGTTTCCGTATTTAGTGTGTTTTCTGTTAATTTGCGGTGGCGAATTGCATTATGGGATGTTGATCTGTGCTCTGTCCACTTCTGATGTTGTAAATTCAACTCTACAGTGTAACAAAGTGACTTTTATTGACATTTTAGTTGCCTGAAATAATAATATAATGTATATGAGATAATATCTAGAGTAGTAAGTCTGTAAAATAACAGTAAATGTGCTGGAGTTTATTACAAGATGTTCGCAGCGTAATTTACACCACCAAGCCACACAATATAGCACTTTACACTATTAAAAATGTTCATAAGTCACTTTTTCCTCACTTTTTAAGGTTAAAAGTTGCTGAAAGAAAGATCAAGATCCCATAATGCAATTCAGAAGCAGAAATAAACGGAGAAAAAATAACAACACGAATCACAATGTATGGAAAACTGCTAATTTATGGGTCTTTTTTACAGTGTATGTTGCTATTTTAAGTCATTTTTAATAGTTATTCATTATTAATAGCCTTTATCTACACTAGTTTTGTGTGCTGATCGGATTTCTGAGCTCTTAGAAATAAACAGACGTGATTTTATAAACAAAGGATATACTAATATACAGATATTTTTTTACATTGTGTTGGTGATTTTGTCAAGCGTGTGTGTGTGTGTGTGTGAGAGAGTGTATCTTCTGTGTGTGTGTGTTGTTTTTTTGCTCTTGTGGTTGTGATAGTGGCAGAGCTCAGCCCGGCCATTGACATCACTTCCTGTCTGTGATGAGCCTGAAAATCGTCAGTGGCTTCAGTTTGTGCCGAGGGTCGAAGCGAAACTGTGTCGTGGGCCATGAATGCTGTCGCTTGATGATTGGATCAACATTTCTTTGAAGAATTACTGTGTTTTCATGAGCAGTGAAGTCTTAAAGGGACAGTTCACACAAAATTATTAAGAATTTACTGAACCTTCACTTGTTGCAAACATCTATGAGTTTCTTTTATTTTGTTGAACACAAAAGAAGATATTTTGAAAAATGCTAAAAATCTGTAACCATTGACTTTCATAGTATGGAAGTCAATGGTTACAGGTTTCCAGCATTTTTCTAAATATCTTCTTTTGTGTTCAGCAGAAGAAAGGTCTCATGATGATTTTAGAGGGAAAGTCAACAATAGTAATAGTAACAAGTCGGTTAACTTCAGGGTTGACCTGTAGTGATAAGCGGTGTAACGGATCATGGTTGATTTGTACGGATCACAACCCACTGTTCAGAACACACACATGATCCGCGGATTAATACATTTATTTTTTACTGGTAGATTAATCCTAAACTTGTAACGAGCGCAGAGAGATAGTCTCAAACCATTTAGGCTTTCTTGTAAAATATAATGATGACGGAAGAAGTTGTGGTGGTTTATTGGAGATGTGCTGGGTTTCTTAGGTTATTAAAGGTGTTTTCTGTCACTACATGTTTAGCCTGCATCAATGCATTCAGTGTAAGCTGCACGATTAATCATTAAAAGATCAGCACCCATGCAACGTTAATTATAAAAAATGCTGATTTGCATACGTTTATAAATCCATCCAATCGCTGCATTCAAATCTGAAAATGCAAAAATCCAGAAAGAGATTGAGTCTTTAGTCTTTTGAGTTAGTGATGAAGTTAAAAACAGTCAAATAACACGGCAGTACTGGGAGAACGGTTTATAGTTTAGATCAGTGTTTCTCAACTGGTGGGTCGCGACCCAAAAGTGGGTCGCGGGAACATTTTCAGTGGGTCGCGGAGTGTGTGGTCAAAAAAACAACAAAAGTTTCATTTTTTAACTTATTTTGCTTATACCGGACTTTTATTTTGAAATGCGCACGCGACAACCGTACCGACTACTTCCCGATAAACATTATGATGATCCGTGGATGAGCAATCCCTTTGGAATCGACGTGGAAAGCGTCACGTTGCCGAGCAACAAAGAGAATCAGCTTGTGGAGCCGTCATGTGATAAGACGCTGAAAAAGAAATTCAGTGAAGTAAAGCCTCTCCCAGTTTTGGTGCCGCAAAGTGCTTTCTGAGTATTCGTCCCTTGCCATTCATGCGATCAAATCCATCCTACCATTCAGCACTACGTATTTGTGTGAAAGTGGCTTCTCTTCCTTGGTGCAGCTTAAGTCAAAGCAAAGGAACAGGTTGGACATAGAGCACGATCTTCGGGTCTACCATCACCCCAGACTTTGAAACTCTTATCACGAGTAAAGCACATCCTCAGTTATCTCATTAGCTTCCCAAATTACTGTTAAGTGAAACAGATGTTTGTAATTGCTGTCATATTAGATGTAAAAATGGTTATGATTGTTTTAATAATTTTACTGTAATTTGCTGATTTGTTCTGTTCAACAGGATCAGTGTTCATGTTTTATTAACAGTTCAGTTTAGTTCATGGTAACTGAACCTTTTCTTACCCTTACTTAGTAATATTTCTATAATTTGATACATTTTGTTAAATGACAGCAATAAAATATTGTTTATTTGTAAGTATTGGTGACTTGTGATTTATCTGTCACTATTTGTGTATGTTAACAAATAAATACAAATTAATTATAATTCCTAAAATTATATTATAGTTCCTAAAAGTTTGGGTCGCGGCTTGATGACCATGTAAAAATGTGGGTCCCATGGCCAAACCAGTTGAGAACCACTGGTTTAGATAAAACCCCTGATGTTTATGGTAAAGATTAAAATGCATTTAACTTCACCATCAAAAATGAAAGTTGTGTGCATTATTTCACCAATAGGTGGCGACAACAAGACGTCAAAAATATGCAGCTGAATAATTCTTCAAAAATGATCATCTGGCAATTAGGGTTGAGCCGATAGACGATGCCATCGTCCATCGCAGATGGCCGATAAACTTCACGATACTGAGCCGGCATCGCGATCCATCGCCCTGCTCCACATTTCAAGAGTTCACACTTAGCTGATGATTGATTATAAAGCAAGTTTGGCATGCTGTCCCGGGAGAGAGCCCTGAGCCCAAAAGGTCCTTGAGCCCTGGGCTCCCTCCCGTTTGCAGGGCGAGAGGGGAGCTTTGGGCTCGGGTAGATCTCTAGACTCCCCCCCCTTTTGATAAGAGTTGATGACAGAAAATAATTGCTATGAAGAGATATGCTGATTGATAAAAGTTTGACTAGTGCTAAATTTAGATTGATCAATTAACTTGTGGTGCATGAATTTGGGATGTGGGAGGAAACCGGAGAACCCGGGGGAAACCCACGCGCGCACGGGAAGAACATGCTAACTTTGCACAGAAACGACAGCCAGTCTGTTAAAGGACTAGAACCGGTGGCGTTCTTGCTGTGAGCCAACAGCGCTAATCACTGGGCCACCGTGCCGCCCTATAAAAGGAAAGGTGGAGGAGTAGGGGTGGAAGGGGGGGATTCTTCAAATCGAAGATGACTGTAGTAAGAAACCCTGACTCTTTATAGTGGGTTAGGGATCGTCTGATTGGTTGGTCATACATGGTTAATACGTAACCAGCCGTGTTCAATGATAATCACGTGATCCTCTCGAAATTAGTTTATAAATAAACTTCACTTATATTGATGTATAACTTATTATTTGCATGTCATCTTATTAGCAATAACGGTCTTTTCATGAGCTGTGGTAAATTGTACATATAGCTGCCGCTTGCACGGCTGAAAGCATCATGAAGATTAAATGAAGGATTATACAGCACCTCTCACACTTAAAATGTGTAGATTAAGCTGTTACCTGTAAACCCCGTCCCACAGACTTTACACTGAATGGCTTTAGTTATCTTCATAGCGGACTTGAAGCCACTGGAAGTCTTTTATCCACTCTTGGAAAAGTGTAAATGGTGGATTAACATTCAGCACATGATCACTAATAAGATGTGCCATTATTAGTAACTTTAGGTGCTTTCTAAAACTAAATCTGTCAGTGTTATTTTTATTCTCTCATCTTCAGCGCTTCACATTTTCGCAGTTGCAGCTCCTGTCATGTGAAGGCAGAAGGCGTTGACTGAGTGATTGACAGCTGATATTAACCAATCCATTCGCATTCAGTTCTAGAGCAGTGGGCCAATAAGAAGAGCACAAAGGCGGGGCAAGCATTGCAGGCTTTTTTTACTTCAGCAAGTTCACATGACAACTGTTTTCATCTGTTCCTGAGCGCTGCGTTTGGCGTTTTCAGGTGCAAAGATGCATTCTGCACAAATGTCTCCTAAATCCGCGCACGCGGTGAGGATTTTACAGTAAATTCAGTGAAAATGTATGCACTCGCACAAATGCTTTCAAATATATTTTTAGGGGCAACGCAGTGGCGCAGTAGGTAGAGCTGTTGCCTCACAGCAAGAACGTCGCTGGGTCGCAGGTTCGAACCTCGGCTGGGCTGGGTCAGTTGGCGTTTCTGTGTGGAGTTTGCATGTTCTCCCTGCGTTTGTGTGGGTTTCCTCCGGGTGCTCCGGTTTCCCCCACAGTCCAAAGACATGCAGTACAGGTGAATTGGGTAAGCTAAATTGTCCATAGTGTATGAGTGTGAATGTGTGTGTGGAAGTTCCCATAGATGGGTTGCGGCTGGAAGGGCATCCGCTGCGTAAAATCGTGCTGGATAAGTTGGCGGTTCATTCCGCTGTGGCGACCCCGCAAGGGACAAAGCCGACAAGAAAATGAATGAATGAATGATATATTTTTAGGTTGCATAAAATTTCGGGTGCATACGCCGAAACGGTCGAGCCCTTACTTGTTATTATTTCCTCATAATAATAATAAAATAAGGAAGTTATCATCAATCACAATACAAATGACAGTGAACTCCAAATAAACTCTCGTCTCCTCCACCAGCTGTGGTAAAAAGCCATTATACTGACACAGATCACTCCGCCTATTCATGCCAGAGTCCTGCAGAAAAAAGTGATTGACAGGTGGTCATTTGTGTGTAACTTCATTTATTTATTCTTTGGTTATGGGTAAAGCAAAGACCACTTGGGTGAGGTAGTGAAAATGGTAGGCTACAATTAACTAATTCGTTATGAATTAATTGATATTTAACAACAACCACTCCCACCTACGATGATAATGGCATCGTCCATCGCGATGTTTACATTAGACCTCGTACGATGGCAAATTGGTCAACATCGCCTAACCCTACTAGCAATGAAACATGAAGTTTGATGAGTGAAGAACTGAATCATTTATTGAAAATGAGACTAAAAATAAATATGGGTTTTACAAATTTAGTCATTTATTCATTTTCTTTTCAATCCTTTTATTAATCTGGGGTCGCCACAGTGGAATGAACCGCCAACTTATCCAGCATATGTTTTACACAGTTGATGCCCTTCCAGCTGCAACCCAACACTGGGAAACACCCAAGCCTGAAATGATTAATGCCCCTGGCAAATTTTTGTTCAAATACAAATAAAAGCTGAGAAATATGTTTCATCACAGTGATGCCTCTTGTACGTCATCTTATTATCTATTGGGAGAAGCACGTGTCATTTCCGGTCCAAAAAAAAAACTTGCTGGTTTAATAAAAATATATTTAAAGAGCACCTATGATGCACGATCCACTTTTATAAGCTGTTTATACAGACGTGTGTGTAGTATAATGCGTCCACTGTCATACTGGAGTGATATGACGTTAAAAATAGGATCCAAAACCCAGTGATTTTGAGGCCCACCGCAACGTGACATGAATAGCATCTGATATAATGTAGTATGAAGCATGTACTGTACATGTATGTACTGTAAATATGGCATTTGCCACACTTGTAAAGTGCTTGAAAAGTTTGGAAATGCATGTAGAAAGTGCTTCAAGATTAAATGTGTAAGACTATGAACTCTAAACACTGTCCATTGACTGCCTTTGCACTGTGATTTTTCTGACCTACACACAATGTGTGTGTGTGTGTTTGTGTGTGTGTGTTTCTCTGCAGTGTGTAACTTCATGTCTCATGAGAAGTGTATGAAGCACATCAGGACCGTGTGTTCATGTATGACTCCCACACAAGTTCGGGTGAGTAACAAACATTATTAAATACGAGTAAACCTCTGCAAATCTGTAAGAAACATGCACATGTTTTACCCCTGAAAATTAGCAAGGAATAATTAATTGGCACACTGATTTGAGAACTGCAATAATTGAGTGGTTAAATTAGAAGTCACATATGATAGTTAGTTCATTTCAGTTCATGCATTTAACTAATATCAATTAAGAATGAATGATAAATCTACATCATTTTATTAATCACATTTTATCATCTTAATAAATAAATAAATGCACGTTTTGCATTAAAATTCTAATCAAATTCAACCTTTTTTTTAAATTTTGTCCTCAAGAGGCAATTTAAAGTTTCAAACACTTTTTATATGGTTATATATACACTTCCTGACAAAAGTCTTGTCTTGATCCCAGTTGTAAGAGCAGCACATAATAACTCGACTTCTAGTTGATCATGTGTGAAAGTGTCAGAAGGTGGATTTCTCTGCTGAATCCTCTGTTGATCTGCATCAATCATCACCAATACTGCAGAAGACCTACTGGAACTAGCATGGAGCCAAGATTCTCACTGAAATCAGTCAAGTTTGGTGAAGGAAACATCATGGTTTGGGGTTACATTCAGTATGGGGGCATGCGAGAGATCTGCAGAGTGGATGATCAACATCAACAGCCTGAGGTATCAAGACATTTGTGCTGCCCATTACATTACAAACCACAGGAGAGGGACAATTCTCCAGCAGGATAGCGCTCCTTCTCATACTTCAGCCTCCACATCAAAGCTCCTGAAAGCAAAGAAGGTCAAGGTGCTCCAGGATTGGCCAGCCCAGTCACCAGACATGAACATTATTGAGCATGCCTGGGGTAAGATGAAGGAGGAGGCGTTGAAGATGAACACAAAGACTCTTGATGAACTCTGGGGGTCCTGCAAGAACGCTTTCTTTGCCATTCCAGATGACTTTATTAATGCGTGATTTGAGTCATTCAGAGATGTATGATGCAGTCCTCCAAGCTCATGATGGAGTCAGACACAATATTCATTCTGTTTCCACTGCAGCATGACTTTATATTCTATACTGGACATTATTGAAGGTTCAGTGACGAGACTTTAGTCTAAGCAGAGTCAGACCTTACTGTCCTAATGAAATCATTCAACATCAAGACATGATCATATTTTATTGTGCTCAAATAAGCAAAATCTAGAGGCCTTTGCCTTTCATAGAAGACACTTCTGATACCAAATGATCAACTAGAAGTTGAGTTATTATTTGCTGTTCCTAAAACTTAGATAGGCCACAAGACTTTTGTCAGGTTTTGTGTGTATGTATATGTGTGCGTGTTGTGTATATGTATGTATATTAAAATTTGATGTAAACAAATAAATTGTAAATGTAAAAGTGTATAAAGTATATAATGTAAATGAAGTGCAGACAAGAGAAAAAAAAGCTTTTTTTTTTTATTTTGTTTTGTTACATAAAATTAAATTAAATATTTAATAAAAAATGTAACAAAATTGTTTAGTGTATAAAGTAAATGAAATAACTTAGAAAAGAAAAACATTTGCAGCTATCTGTGTTTAATCCTCATTAATTTGTCATTATTGTTGCTGTGATCACACTGAACATGAAGTCTTGAATAATTCTGCTGTTAATGAGGAGTGAATGAGTGGATGATCATGCAGGACAGATCATAATTAGTGTCTGATGTCTGCTGTGCGTCTCCTGCGTGACTCTGCATTATAAACTACATCAGTTACTCAACACTTACTGCTGCGTTCTGGTCCTTCAGCGAGGCCGAGTGTCAGCCAGAGAGGAAGATTTTATATTTCTGCTGATTATAAACTCAAACCTAGTTTAGTTAGTTTAGTTTAGCTTTGGTTTGGTTTGTTTTGGTTTGTTTTATTATTTTGTTTGTTTTTATTTTTCTTTTCTTTTGTTTTGTTTTATTTTTTATGTCATGTTTTTTGTTTAATATTTTATTTTATTTGATATAATTTTTGCTTGATGATTTGTTTTGTGTTTTTTGTTTGTTTTATTTTTTTTTTGAACTTTTATTAAATATTTTGTTTGTTTTAACTTTATGTAATTTTTTGTTTTGTTGGTTTTTTTATGTCATGTTTTTTTTTGTTTGTTTGTTTTATTGTTTTCTTTGTTTTATTTAAATTTTTGTTTTTTAATTGTTTTTTGTTTGTTAACTTCTTGTTTTAGATTTATTTTATTTTATTTTGTTTTAGTTTGTTTGTTTTATTAATTTTTGTTTTTTATAAATTTTTTGTTCATTAGTTTTTTTGTTAGTTATCTTTTATTTTATTTAGTTTTTTGTTTTAGCTACATTTTTGTTTGTTTTATTGTTTTTATTTGTTTGTTTTATTAGAATGTTTGTTTATTTATTTATTTGTTTGTTTTAGCTTTTTTGTTTTGACTATTTTGTTTTATTTTATTTTTTTAACTTCAGTTTGTTTTATTGTTTTTTTGTTTGTTTTAACTTTTTTGTTTGTTTTGACTTATTTTTGTTTAGTTTTTAGTTTTTTAATTTTTGTTTGTTTGTTTTATTGTAATTTTTGTTTTAATTTTGTTTCTTTTTTGCTTTTTTGTTTGTTTGTTTGTTTGTTTTATTATATATATATTTTTTCTTTTTTGTTTGATTTAGCTTTTTTGTTTGTTAACTTTTATTTTGTTTTATTTTTATTTTTTGTTTTATTTTTGCATTGTTTTTGTTTTATTTTTGTTTGTTTGTTCATTTAGCTTTTATTTTCTTTTGTTTTTGTATTTTATTTTTTGTTTTATGTCATGTTTATTATAATATACTATATTATATCATATTATATCATATATTATATTATATTATATACTGTATTTTTATGTCTGTTATGTTTATTTGCGATTAATTACAGAAAAATACTGTGAAATTAGTGCATGCACCATTTATTGTGTTAAATGCATTTGTATTATCATTTGTTATATGCAGCAAACGTTTAGATGGAAGAGATTTTACAATGTAAACTTAATTGTCATTAAAAAATACATTTAATTACAGAGTGCTAAAAGATAGCAGTTCATCTAGATCAGATTTCCCCCCTCCAACCCAAAAGTTTATTTTATTTTATTTTATTTTCAATTATCCATTTATGATTGTATATTAATAAATATAATAATAAATAACTATTTATTTAGGTTTTTATCAATATTACTATTACTACATAGATATTTTTATGGCTGTCAGTAGATTAAAATAATTTTAATTATAATTAACTGCAGAAAAGCATTGTGAGTTTAATGCATTTATTTTGTCACTATTGGTTATATCCAGCAAACCTTCCGACAGAAGGTGTTTCCAAAAAAACTAATAAGGTATATAAAATAGTGTCTCATTTAGAGAGGAAGTTTTTATTTTTCCTCTGATTTAAACCCTGATAAACTCACTGTACTGATGTAATGATGATGGCCGTCATTGACCAGCTTATTGACTTATACAAATACTCTCCTAATCTTGTTTAATTGGCCTTGCTGATATGAAAATATGTACTCATGTTAATTAGTTTTATTACTCTTTTCTGGAGCTCTGCAGGACTTTAATTGTGAATGCATATTTACATTCGGACACTCAAACATTATTTATAACCTCTTTATCACTCCACAGTCTTTACATTATGGTTGAATGTCAAGTTAAATGGTACATTAGAAATGTTGGTTATGCAATATTAGAGCATTGTTTAAATATGATTAAAGCAGCCCTGTTAACTGCTTTAATAAATAAATTATAGTAATTTATTTATTAGCTCTAATTATGGTGTATTATCTCCTTTTTCTGTTAGCAAAAACTCTAGTTCTATAATATTCTAGTTATATTCTAAATATTCTAGTTATGTTCAGGTTATGTTCTCATTATGCTTTGTTTTTGTTTTGGTTATGTTTTTATAATACAAAAATATTTTATTAGCTCTGGTTTTGTTCTGGTTATGCTCTGGTTTTGCTCTAGTCATGTTTTGTTCTAGTCATGCACTAGTTATGTTTAGGTTAAGTTCTGTTTTTTTTGAGATTTTGTTTAGGTTATGTTCGGGATATATTCAGCATATGTTTGGGTTATGTTCTGGTTATGTTTCTGGTTATGCAAGGGTTATGTTTGGGTTATGTTCGGGGTATGCTTGGGTTACATTTTGATTGCTTGCTGGTTTTGTTCATGTTATGCTTGGGTTATGTTCTGGTTATGTTTCTGGTTATGTTCTGGTTATGTTTGGGTTATGTTCGGTGTATGTTTGGGTTATGTTTGGGTTACATTTTGATTGCTTGCTGGATTTGTTCATGTTATGCTTGGGTTATGTTCTGGTCATATTTCGGGTTATGTTTCTGATTAATGCTTGTTTTATGTTCTGGCTATGTTCGGGGTATGTTTGGGTTATGTTTTGATTGCTTTCTGGTTTTGTTTTGCTTATATTTCTGGTTATGTTTCCGAATAACCCTTGTGTTGTTTTTTGGTTATGTTTGGGTTATGTTCGGGGTATGTTTAGGTTCTGTTTGAGTTATGTTTTGATTGCGTTCTGGTTTTGTTCAGGTAATGTTTCTGGCTATGTTTCCAGATAATGCTTAGGTTATGTTCTTGTTATGTTTGGGTTACATTATGATTGCTTGCTGGTTTTGTTCATGTTATGTTCTGGTCATGTTTCGGGTTATGTTTCTGATTAATGCTTGTTTTATGTTCTGGTTATGTTCGTGGTATGTGTGGGTTATGTTTTGATTGCTTTCTGGTTTTGTTTTGCTTATCTTTCTGGTTATGTTTCCGAATAATCCTTGGGTTATGTTCAGGGTATGTTTAGGTTCTGTTTGAGTTATGTTTTGATTGCGTTCTGGTTTTGTTCAGGTAATGTTTCTGGCTATGTTTCCAGATAATGCTCAGGTTATGTTCTTGTTATGTTTGGGTTACATTATGATTGCTTGCTGGTTTTGTTCATGTTATGTTCTGGTCATGTTTCAGGTTATGTTTCTGATTAATGCTTGTTTTATGTTCTGGTTATGTTCGTGGTATGTGTGGGTTATGTTTTGATTGCTTTCTGGTTTTGTTTTGCTTATATTTCTGGTTATGTTTCCGAATAATCCTTGGGTTATGTTCAGGGTATGTTTAGGTTCTGTTTGAGTTATGTTTTGATTGCGTTCTGGTTTTGTTCAGGTAATGTTTCTGGCTATGTTTTCAGATAATGCTCAGGTTATGTTCTGGTTATGTTTGGGTTACATTATGATTGCTTGCTGGTTTTGTTCATGTTATGTTCTGGGGGGTATTCCAGAAAGCAGGTTATGTGACATACCCGGGTAAGTTTGAGAGTAAGTAAGTGGATAACCTCAGATTTGGTTCCAAAATCGGAGGTAACTTCTGGGGTATGGTAAGTAGCCATAGCAACTTACTCTCTGAAGATAACCTGCTCGGTAGCAGGTTATGTTCCAGAGTTAGTCTGTTTCAGAGAGTTTACTGAGCATTGCGGGCTCTTTTGATGAAAATTTTGATGGACGTAGAAGCACAGATATACAGTTTTTTCATCGTGAGAGGGTTGTAAGTGCATAGTTCTTTTCATAACCAAATAAATATTTGAATGAGCGTTGTCGTTTTTCAAAAGAATCATTAATGTATTTAACAAACCTTTTCAAATCAAACGTGACAAATCGCTACACAGATCTGCGCTTACCATGGTTAACATACCGCTCAGTGCAGCTCTTTGTTTTTTTGCGTCAGGGTATTTTACTGTACAATGTGGCAATAGCGCGTCCATCTGTACAGTATGCCTGGCACTGAACTATTTTATACACTTTTGTACAGTTCATCGGCCATAAACTACTGAGTATTATTACTCATATGTGTTAGAGCGCGGCAATAGTGTAGTGGTCAGTGCGCCCCTAAAGTACATCGGTGCTCACAGCAGAGCGAGATCAAATCTCACATTGAGATTTTTTTTTTTTCCTCTCTCTCTCTGCACCCCTCACATTTTTTCTGTAGCCTATATATAATATTATAAGAAGTGGCAGCTTTGTCTTTTCTATGAAAATATATTCATATTTAAAGATGTAGTCGTTCATATGTATATATCTATACACACAGCACACACACACCCTTGATACATTTTTTTTAATATCATTTTTTTCTGGGTTTCCAAATGATATTGGGTGCAATAATTGCAGCCTCTTTCCATCAGTCAATAAAGGACACTGATAATATGAAACATTTTTATCATTTTTAATATTAACAACTTAATTTTCTGTCCTTAATCTGTTGGTGTTACAACTATTAAACTCATTACTGCTTCCACTAACAATAGTTCATATGTGATGACCTAAATGTTCAGGGTCTGTACATGATACCAGAATTTTCAGGGAGTCTTCATTATGACACACATTACAACAGGATACATTTGATTTACACAATGTTTTTATTTTATTTTATTGACTATATTTGTATTATACACTCATTACTGGGCACTACATTGGTTACTTGCTGGAGGACAGAGGATACCCTTTTTGTATATGATGACACTCTACCCTGCACTCAGCCTGACACAGAGGAACCCTCAGTGACCTAAGCAGACCAATGAGATGAAAGAGTTCTAAAAGAAATGATTTGTTAAATTAATTAAATAGTTTGGTCTGAAGCACTGTTCATTTCTTTATTTCCTGAAATAAAATGAATGATTAGATTTTTACCTTGCTTTATACACACACACCTTTCAACATGTAACATTTTTTCCTGTACATTTCTCACTTTAAGGTGATGCTCATGTGACTTTATTTGTCTTTGAAGATGGACCTTATACAGCTACTTTAGAAATAAAATAAATAACAGATTGTTTTGTGATACAATAGTAAAATTCAAATATGGAAAAGTGCAGACAAATTCTTACACTGTTTGTTAGTTAAGGCAGAAGGAACTTCGTCTGCATGCAAAAAAAAAAACATACAAAGAATCTAAATTTACCTGACAACAATCACTTACAACTGTGACAGATTGTGTGGTTTAAGGTCAAATAAATTAACCACTTCTCCTCAGCCTCCTTTCTGTTAGCTACAAGACAGAAAGAATATTCTAGAGTGTTTAATACAGCTCCAGTAATCAAATATTACCTTTTAAAAGAATGTGTCTGTGTTTATTTTGACTTTGGACAGAGTTCTTCTAGCTCCAGAAGAATAACAATTTCTGTAAGCCTTATATAGTCAATACACATTATTATTGTGGCCTTAAGAAAATGAATGGCAGGACAATTAAATGCATGAATGGTTACACAACATACACGAAAAGGATGTTAAAGTTAGCCTACATTTAATTTTTCATTACAATAAAGGGAGGGTGGCATGTGTCATTTATTAAACTAATGAATTTTCT
Organism: Danio kyathit; assembly: GCA_903798195.1. Taxonomy (NCBI): domain Eukaryota; kingdom Metazoa; phylum Chordata; class Actinopteri; order Cypriniformes; family Danionidae; genus Danio; species Danio kyathit. The sequence goes on along the minus strand of LR812532.1, from coordinate 63,151,691 downwards.
CTTATCATTATTATTTTTTATCTATTTATTATCTTATATTTATTTCCTTCGTTGATGCAGATGTGTATTGCTTTTTCTTTATAATCGGCCTTAATTCCTCATACGCCAGCATTAAAACCTCCAACTCTCCCTCTGTAAAGTGCGTTGTCTTTTTTTCTCACCGTGACTTTCTATGGTGACTCGTGAATTTGGCGATCTACTGAAAATGCCTTCAGGTATGTGCCGTGCGCGCGCATTAACCCGCGGTTATTTTCAGGAGGTTGATTGAACTAACTCTCATCAGCTGTTTTGGAACTGACATACTCACGGTAAGCAGGTTTTGGGTTAATCAACCGAGAGTTCAGGGTTTAGCAGAAAGTAAATTAACCCAGCTTTCTGGAATACCCCCCTGGTCATGTTTCGGGTTATGTTTCTGATTAATGCTTGTTTTATGTTCTGGTTATGTTCGTGGTATGTGTGGGTTATGTTTTGATTGCTTTCTGGTTTTGTTTTGCTTATCTTTCTGGTTATGTTTCCGAATAATCCTTGTGTTATTTTTTGGTTATGTTTGGGTTATGTTCAGGGTATGTTTAGGTTCTGTTTGAGTTATGTTTTGATTGCGTTCTGGTTTTGTTCAGGTAATGTTTCTGGCTATGTTTCCAGATAATGCTCAGGTTATGTTCTGGTTATGTTTGGGTTACATTATGATTGCTTGCTGGTTTTGTTCATGTTATGCTTGGGTTATGTTCAAGTTATGTTTCTGGTTATGTTTCTTATTATTCTCGGGTAATGTTCGGGCTATGCTTGGGTTATGTTTCTGATTATGTTCAGGTTATGTTTCTGGTTATGCTTAGGTTATGTTTGGTTATGCTCGAGTTATGTTCGGGTTATGTTTCTGGTTATGCTCAGGTTATGTTTGGTTATGCTCGAGTTATGTTCGGGTTATGTTTCTGGTTAATCTCAGGTTATGTTTGGTTATGTTCGGGTTATGTTTCTGGTTATGCTCAGGTTATGTTTGGTTATGCTTGGGTTATGTTCGGGTTATGTTTCTGGTTATGCTCAGGTTATGTTTGGTTATGCTCTGGTTATTTTCGGGTTATGTTTCTGGTTATGCTCAGGTTGGGTTTTAATTGCTTTCTGCTTATGCTCAGGTTATGTTCGGTTATGCTCGGGTTATGTTTGTGTTATGTTTCTGGTTATGTTTAGGTTGTATTTCAATTGCTTTCTGGTTATGCTCAGGTTATGCTCGGATTATGCTCGGTTACATTTTGACTGCTCTCTGATTATGTTCAGGTTATATTTAGGTTTTGTTCCAGTTATCTTGACTCTCGCCAGAAGTCAATCACAGTATTTTCTATCTCAGTGTCTTTCATTTCATACAGTCAAAATCATAAACAGGCTGTGAGTGTTTGCTGTGACGTGAAGAGAAACTGCTTTAGTGTTAGAAACACAGGATATACACAGGAGTTTAGCTGACAACTTGTGATAAAGTAACCACATGCTCAGAAACTGTGTGTCGCTGCATCAGTTCACAGATCAGGAGAGATGTATCACACACACACACACACACACACACACACACACACACACACACACACACACACACACACACACACACACACACACACACACACACACACACACACACACACACACACACACAGTTTAATTCTCTCGTTCCAGTTTCGTTGAGAGTGATGTTTCAGTTTGAGTAGGAGATGGACAGCGGAAGACTTTTCTCAGTGATGTGTGCATGTGCATATGTGTGTGTGTGTCTGTGTACATGTGTGTGCATACGTGTGTGTATATGTTTGTGTGTGTGCGTGTGCATGTACGTGTGCCTGTGTGTGTATGCTTGTTTGTGTATGTGCATCCATGTTTTTGTGTGTGTGTGTGTGTGTGTGTGTGTGTGTGTGTGTGTGTGTGTGTGTGTGTGTATGTGCATCCATGTGTGCATATGCATGTCTTTTTGTGCATGTGTGTGCATGTATGTATGTCCCTGTGTGTGGTATCTGTTTGAAATGAATTGTGTGTGTGTGTGTGTGTGTGTGTGTGTGTCTATGCTTATCTTTCTGATTAAATGTGTGTGTGAGAGAGAGAACAGTATGAATGGTTGTGTGTGTGTGTGTGTGTGTGTGTGTGTGTGTGTGTGTGTGTGTGTGTGTGTGTGTGTGTGTGTGTGTGTGTGTGTGTGTGTGTGTGTGTGTGTGTGTGTGTGTGTGTGTTTGTGTGTGCGTGCATGTGTTTGTGTGTGCTTGTGTGTGTGTGTGTGTGTGTGTGAAAGAGTTAGAGAACTGTAAGAAGTGTGTTTGTGTGTGTGCCTGCGTGCGTGTGTGCATGTGAAAGACTGATAGAACAGTTTGAATCGTGTGTGTGTGTGTGTGTGTGTGTGTGTGTCTGAACTGTATGAATGGTCATTCTGATTGTTGTGTGTGTGCGTGTATAAGAGAGAGAACAACATGAATGTTGTGTGTATGTGTCTAAGTGTGTGTCTGTTCATGTGTGTGTGTAAGAATGAGAACTCTGTGTGTGAGTTTGTGTGTGTGTGTATTTGTGTATAGGTAAAAAAAGAGGACTATATGAATGTTGTGTGTGTAAGACAGAACTATATGAATGTGTGTGTATGTTCGTGTGTGTAAGAGAGAGAACTATATGAATGTTGTTTTTGTGTGTGTGTGTGTGTGTGTGTGTGTGTGTGTGTGTGTGTGTGTGTGTGTGTGTGTGTGTGTGTGTGTGTGTGTGTGTGTGTGTCTGAGCAAACTTCATCATTAAATATCTCCATATCCTCCTGTAAATATATGAGATCTGTCTGATTTGGGCTCCTGTTGTGTATTTTTAGCGCTCTGACATTTCTCAGCATTATGAACACGTGGGCCGTGTTAAGCAGCTGTGGTGTGTGTTTGAGTTCACACACACATTTGATTTGCGTCTCCGTCACGACTGTCTAAATATCCAGATCTACTTGAGCAAATGTCAGGCTGTTTTCCTGAGTGTTCCTCAGCGTTACATCCAAAAGCTCACAGTCTGTGTGTCGAACAGCTCTGACATATCACAGCCACTAATGCTGGGTAAAGTACTGCATTACAATATTCAGTCACTCCCCAAAAAAGTAACTAGTTGGGTTACTTGGTTACTTTCTATGGTAAGTAATGTGTTGCGTTACTTTTGAATGACCTCTTCTGAGGCTTGATCTCTTAGAACTTAGTCAGAGCTTAGTTACAGCTCCATTTAACTAAGCTGAATGATTTCAGTTTCAGTTCATTTCATTCATTCATTTATTCAATTATTCATTCATGCATTCATTCATTCTTTCTTTCTTTCTTTAATTCATTCATTTGTTTATTCGTTCTTTAATTTATTTTTTCATTCATTCAATCATTCATTTATTCAATCGATAATTCTTTCATTAATTCTTTCATTCATTCATTTGTTCATTCATTCATTCTTAAATTCTTTCATTAATTCATTTATTCATTCTTTTTCATTTTTTCATTTAATCAATCAATCAATCAATCAATAAATCAGTCATTCACTCAATCATTCATTCACTCAATCAATCATTCACTCAATCATTCTTGAATTCATTCATTTATTCAATCAATCGTTTTTTAATTCTTTCATTCAATCATTCATTCATTCATTCTTTAATTCATTCATTCATTCACTCTATCATTCTTTAATTAATTTATTCATTCATTTAATCATTTAATCATTATTTCATTCATTCAATAAATCATTCTTTCAATCGTTTATTCATTCATTCATTTAATCAATCATTCTTTAATTCAGTCATTCACTCTATCATTCTTTAATTCATTCATTCAATCATTCTTTCATTCATTCATTCAATCATTCTTTCATTCATTCTATAATGCTTTAATTAATTCGTTCATTCAATCATTCTTTATTTATTTCATTCATTCAATCATTCATTCATTCTATCATTCTTTAATTTATTCATTCACTCTATCTTTAATTCATTCGTTTGTTTATTTGTTCTTTAATTTATTTTTTTAATTCATTCAATCATTCATTTATTCAATCAGTCGATAATTCTTTCATTAATTCTTTAATTCATTCATTTGTTCATTCATTCTTTCATTCATACAATCATTCATTTTTTGTTCATTGATTCATTCTTTAATTCTTTCATTAATTCGTTTATTCATTCTATCATTCTTTATTTCATTCTTTAATTCATTCATTCATTCACTCGATCATTCTTTAATTAATTTATTCGTTCATTCGATCACTCAATCATTCTTTAATTCTTTCATTCATTTAATCAATCGTTTTTTAATTCTTTCAATGAATCATTCATTCATTTATTCATTCATTTATTCATTCTTTAATTCATTCATTCATTCACTCTATCATTCTTTAATTAATTTATTTATTCATTCGATCATTCAATCATTCTTTAATTAATTAATTCAGTCAATCAATCATTCTTTTAATCATTCATTCATTTATTTATTCATTCAATCAATCAATCAATCAATCATTCTTTAATTTATTCATTCACTCTATCATTTTTTAATTCAGTCATTCAATCAATCATTCTTTAATTCAGTCATTCATTTATTCTATCATTCTTTAATTAATTCATTCATTCAATCATTCTTTATTTATTTCATTCAATCATTCATTCAATCATTCTTTCAATCATTTATTCATTCGATCATTCATTCAATCAATCATTCTTTAATCCATTCATTCACTCTATCATTCTTTAATTCATTCTTTTATTCATTCATTCAATCAATCATTCTTTTATTCATTCATTCAATCAATCATTCTTTAATTCATTCAATCAATAAATCATTCTTTAATTCATTCATTCAATCAATCATTCTTTAATTAATTAATTCAATAAATCATTCTTTAATTTGTTCATTCACTCTATCATTCTTTAATTCATTAATTCATTCATTCATTCAATCAATCATTCTTTAATTCATTCATTCAATCAATCATTCTTTGATTCATTCATTCACTCTATCATTCTTTAATTCATTCATTCTTTCAATCATTTATTCATTCAATCATTCATAACAATATTCTTTAATTTATTCTTTCATTCAATCAATGATTTTTTCATTCATTTATTCATTCTTTAATTAACTCTTTCATTCAATCATTCTTTCATCCATTCATTTAATAATTAATTTATTAATTCATCCATGCATTTAATTATGCATTCAATCATTCATTTGTTTATTCATTCGTGAATTTATTTGTTCATTCAATCAATCATTCATTTATTCACTTATTCAATCATTTATTTATTTACTTAGTCATTCATTCCCATTTTTTCCAATGCAAATGCACAGTTTTACAGAATAATTTGAAAACAAGAAATGCTGAAATAGTGGAGTGATTTAGAATCATTTGCATTATGAATTATGATGCACTGGAAAATGGCGCTTTCACATATTATTTGTTCTATATACAACCGTAATGATCTAAATGCACTTTCCGTGATGCATCTCAGTGCATTTACGCAGAGATTTAAAGTGAAAGTGCTACCTGACTGTGATCACATCAACACAATTGCATTCTCAATGTAAAGCCTGAGTGCTTTAATGCTCTGTGTCTGCCTAAACAGGTTAAATGCTTTTAAATGCACTCCTACAGAAAGTGAAGGTCTCAGTGTTATATTATGTTCACTTCTGTCAGAATGTAATTGACTGTGTGCTGAAATCTGACCTCTGCTTTTAGAAGCGCTGTACTACACTTCTGCCATATATGTCTATATATACTATACTAAAAAGTGGTCTTAAATAATATATCAAACAATTATCTGTCAACATTGGGATGTAAAAATACGGGATGACAGATAATTGATTTAAGGAATGCACAGATCTACATTGAAATCATTCAGTTGCTTTCATTTTTAAAATTAGCTGTGTTTTAAAAGAAAATATGGCAAGGTGAACATGTTTACATATTATTATTATTATTATTATTATTATTATTATTATTATTATTATTATTATGTGACAGACGCATGGCTTTAATGTAAAGGAAGGGCATGCAGATGTTTTTTATTAATTTCAAGCCAAATTAAAGTTAAAGCATAATTTTCTTGAACAGCTCTTGCAGTTTTATGACGTTTGAGGTTGGTCTGTGTTGATGATGTTACTTCCACTTTTCATAGAAAGATTAAAAATACGGGAGAAATACAGGATGGTAGCAGGATAGAATGGTTTAATAATGGTAAAATGGGAGGGTTGACATGTTTGATAGAACATAATAGAATCGAATCGATCTTTAATATTATTGTCACAAATGCAATGAAATGTTAAAAGTGCTCTTCAGTCAGTGCAGCAATCATTTCGTCTATACAGTGCATCCGGAAAGTATTGATAACGCTTGACTTCGTCCACATTTGTTTATGTCACAGCCTTATTCCAAAATGGATTAAACTCATTTATTTCCTCAACATTCTACACACAATCCCCCATAATGACAATGTGAAAAAAGAGTTTCTGAAATTGTTGCAAATTTATTAAAAATAAAAAGCTGTAAAATCTCATGTACATCAGTATTGACAGCCTTTGGGGTGAAGCTCTAAATTGAGCTCAGGTTCATTCTGTCTCCACTGATCATTCTTGAGATGTTTCAGCAGCTTCATTGGAGTTCACCTGTGGTCAATTCAGTTGATTGGACATGATTTGAAAAGGCATACGCCTGTCTATATAAGGGCCCAGGGTTAACAGTGCATGTCAAAGCACAAACCAAGCATGAAGACAAAGGAATTGTCTGTAGACCTCCGAGACAGTATTGTCTCGAGGCACAAGGCTGGGGAAGGTTACAGAAACATTTCTGCTGCTCTGAAAGTTCCAATGAGCACAGCGGCCTCCATCATCTGTAAGTGGAAGATGGAGAACCACCAGGACTCTTCCTAGAGCTGGCCGGCCATCTAAGCTGAGTGATCAGGGGAGAAGGGTCTAAGTAAGGAAGATGATCAATAACCCGATGGTCACTCTGTCTGAGCTCCAGCGTTCTTCTGTGGAAATAGGAGAACCTTACAGAAGGACAACCATCTGTGCAGCAATCCACCAATCAGGCCTGTATGTTAGAGCGGCCAGACTGAAGACACTCCTCGCCTGGAATTTGCCAAAAGGCATCTGAAGGACTCTTAGACCATCAGAAACTAAACTCTCTGCTCTGATGAGACTCAAATTGAACTCTTTGAGTGAACGCCAGGCGTTACATTTGGAGAAAAGCAGGCAGCGCTCATCACCAGGCTAATAGCATCCCTACAGTGAAGCATGGTGGTGGCAGCATCATGCTGTGGGGATGTTCTTCAGCAGCAGGAACTGGAAGACTAGTCAGGATAGAGGGAAAGATGAATGCAGCGATGTACAGAGACATCCTGAATGAAGACCTGCTTCAGAGTGCTCTTGACCTCAGACTGGGGCGACGCTTCATCTTCCAGCAGGACAATGACCCAAAGCACACCGCCAAAATATCAATGGAGTGGCTTCACAACAACTCTCTGAATGTCCTTGAGTGGTCCAGCCAGAGCCCAGACCTAAACCCTAATGAACATCTCTGGAGGGATCTGAAAATGGCTGTACACAGTTCCCATCCAACCTGATAGAGCTTGAGAGGTACTGCAAAGAGGAATGGACAAACATTCCCAAAGACAGGTGAGCCGAGCTTGTGGCATCATATTCAGAAAGACTTAAGGCTGGAGTCACTGCCAAAGGTGCATCAACAAAGTGTTGAGCAAAGGCTGTGAATACTGATGTACATGTGATTTTACAGCTTTTTATTTTGAATAAATTTGCAACAATTTCAAAAACTCTATTTTCACATTGTCATTATGGGGGATTGTGTGTAGAATGTTGAGGAAATCAATCAATTTAATCCATTTTGGAATAAGGCTGTAACATAAATAAATGTGGAAAAAGTGAAGCGCTATCAATACTTTCCACATGCACTGTACGAAAAAAAGTAAGAGTATAAATTATTAAAATAAATTGTTTAATAAATAAATATATCTGACAGAATATGATCAAGACACACATAGATAAAAACTACATAATGCATAAAGTGCATATTGATTGTGATAAAGCTATGTGCATTTCTAAATCATAGAGGTGGGATAAATTTCATTTATTTTTTATGTGCCAAGCATGTGTGTGTTTCATGCATACAGTAGGTGTTTTTTGACCAAACAGGTATTATCTTTATGATGTTTATGAATATTTGTGTGTGTATTTGTGTTGTCCTGCAGGTTCCTGTCGCGCACTGCTTCGGTCCCGCCGGCCAGAAGAAGAGGTTCTGCTGCGTCTGCCGGAAACATCTGGAAGGCAGTTCAGCTCTGCGCTGTGAAGGTGTGTGTGTGATTGAGTAAAAGAAAGTGAGTGTCTGGGTGTATATTTGAAGTCAGAATTATTAGCCCCCCTTTAAATTTCTTTTTCTTTGTCAAATATTTCCCAAATGATGTGCTGAAAAAATACTCTCTCCATTAAACAGAAATTGGGGGACAAAATAAACGGGGGGTCGAATAATTCTCACTCAACTGTACGTGTATGCATACACATGGGTTGGACAATGAGACTGAAGCACTGGGCAGTTTAGTGTTTAGTGTAGGTGTGATGGCTGCATGTGCTCCTCCTGCTGTTCCAGCTTCACTGATCTTCACTCCAGCTGTAGAGCAGAGTGTGAAGGGTTCATCAGCAGAGGAACAGCACAGTTCTGCTTCAATACTGCAATGCACACAACATTATGGGTGACAGAGTTCAGAAAAGGACAGATTGTTGGTGCGCGTCTCGCTGGCGCATCTGTGACCAAGACAGCAAGACTGTGTGATTAACAAGAGCCACGGTATCCAGAGTAATGTCAGCAAACCACCAAGAAGAAGAACCACATCCAACAGGAGGAACTGTGGACATTAGAGGAAGCTGTCTGAAAGGGTGTTGGGTCTGGAGCTCCACAGGGTCAATATACATGGCTATCTGCTTTAGACAAACCTGTGCTCACTGGTGCCAATATCAGATGCCGGTTTCAATGGTGCTAGCAGTAAAAATCTTGGGCTGTGGACAATGTGGAACATGTGTTGGTCTCTGATGACTCCACCATCACTGTCTTTCCTACATTCAGGAGTTACAGTGTGGAGAAGCATCCCACCCAGACTGCTGATGCCCAGAGCGAAGCATGAGGTTTGGGCTGCAATATCATGGCATTCCCTAGACCCAATACTGGTGCTAGATTGGCGCTGGGTCACTGCCAAAGACTAACCAACCATTATGAAGGACCATGTGACCCAGTGGGTCAAACATTGTATCCTGAAGGCGGTGGCGTGTATCAGGATGATAATGCACAAATACACACAGCAAGACTGGAGTGGTTGGATGAGCATGAAAGTGAAGTTGAACATCTCTCATGGCCTCCACAGTACCCAGAACTTAATATTGTTGAGACAATTTGCAGTGTGTTGGAGGAGTGTGTCGTGACCTGGCCACTATTCTGCAAGAAGATCGGCTCAGAATCCATCCGGCAACTGTGCAGGACTTGTATCTGTCATTCCCAAGACCACCTGATGAATTATTAAGGTCTAAAAGCAGTCATTTCATTGTATATTTCCACTCTATATTTCAAAGTGTAAGATTATTATAGTAAGTTCATTATAATAAATCTGATTCTTTTTGATTCTCTCTAAAACATGTAAACTGAATTCACAGTGCCACGAGGATGAATAAACGATGCTTTCAATTTTTGTGTAGCTATAGCTTTAAATGTGTAGTAGCAGCTCAAAAACAGCTCAAATCTAAAGCTCAGAGAGAGGGCAGGAAATGTTCATGTTCAATTAAATTACAGTCTCGAACAGCACTTCTGGGAAAATGACCAAAACTGTCAGAAAGGTGCAGAACATGGCCTGTTTCTACCCGTCAGCTGCTGCTGGTTTTCTATTTTTTTCCTGATTCACATTCAGAGGTTTTTTTTCTAGTTAAACGCTGTAAAACATATATTTTTTCAATCATTTATTTGATTTAATTTAATCAAAGAGATTCTCCTTAAAATATATTGCCTTTTAAGCAGGTTTAATAGCACATGCATAAATTAACACATCAGAAATAAACAACAACAAAATAAATAAAAGCTAAACATCAACACGCTGTCAGAATTATTCGCCCCCCTGTTTATTTTTTCCCCAATTTCTGTTTAACAGAGAGCAGATTTTTTTTCAGCAGATTTCTAATCATAATAGTTTTAATAACTCATCTCTAATAACTGATTTATTTTATCTTTGTCATGATGACAGTAAATAATATTAGACTAGATATTCTTCAAGACACTTCTATACAGCTTAAAGTGACATTTAAAGGCTTAACTAGGTTAATTAGGGTAATTAGGCAGGTTAGGGTAATTAGGCAAGTTATTGTATAATGATGGTTTGTTCTGTAATTATTCGAAAAATATATAGTTGAAAGGGGCTAATAATATTCACCTTAAAATGGTGTTTAAAAAATTAAAACTGCTTTTATTCTAGCCGAAGTAAAACAAATAAGACTTTCTCCAGAAGAAAAAATATTATCAGACATACTGTGAAAATTTCCTTGCTCTGTTAAACATCATTTGGGAAATATTTGAAAAAGAAAAACAAATTCAAAGGGGGGCGAATAATTCTGACTTCAACTGTATACTGTATATATGAATGTATATTATTAGCAACATTAATTTTGAAATGTAATATGTAAAACTAAATAATAATAATGAATAAATAAACTTATATATAATTATATATAGCGCCTTTAAAAGTAGCATCTCAAGGCTCTTTACAGACATAAAATGTGCAGCAGTAAAAGACACAAGGATGAATGCAAAAAAAGGCATAATAAAAAGTCATTAACAAGCATGTAAAATAATAATTACAGATCTAAAAATCATGAAAAGTCTAATTAGATCAAATAAAACTATGCATATATGCAAAAAAATGCAATAGAATTATGCAAAGAACCCAATATTTAAGATAGCAATGTATTTATTTACTTAAATCTGCATTGTACATGACATAAAGGCATATCATTGAATTTTCATTATCATTTTGCACATATGTCTGGAAAACTGCACATTTAAATACAGAAATACATTGCCATTTACACTTACTGCATTGCCATTTTGCATATTACGTTTTATATGCTTCCGTATATATTAAGCAAGCAGGAGCAAACAAAACCCCACTGAATTATTTAACACAATTCTGGGAGTTTTATAGACTAACCCTACTGCTGGGTTGATGTTTTTAAATAAATTAATAGGACCAAATTTAACCCAAAGTGGTTAGCACTGTCGCCTCACAGCAAGAAGGTCGCTAGTTCGTGTCCCGGCTGGATCAGTTGGCGTTTTTGTGTGGAGTTTGCATGTTCTCCCCATGTTGGCGTGGGTTTCCTCCGGGTGCTCCAGTTTCCCTCACAGTCCAAACACATGCGCTATAGGGGAACTGATGAACTAAACTGGCCGTAGTGTGCGTGAATGAGTGTGTATGGGTGTTTCCTAGTGTTGGGTTGTGGCTGGAAGGGCATCCGCTGTGTAAAACATATGCTGGAATAGTTGGCAGTTCATTCCGCTGTGGCGACCCCCAGATAAATAAAGGGACTAAGCCGAAAGAAAATGAATGAATATGCAAAACCTTGCATATATGCAAAAAAAAAAAAAAACTATGTTTAAGATGTCAATGTATTTATTTACTTAAATCTGCATTCTGCAAGACAAAAAAAAAGTGTATAATTGAATTTTCATTATCATTTTGCACAAAATATTGCAAATATATTCAGAAAAATGCACATATAAATACAGAAACACATTGCCATTTTGAATATTACATTTTAAAATTAATTTTGCTGCTCGTATGTCTCCATATATAGTAAGCAGACAGGAAAGTAATCTGCTAATTGTGTAAGCGAAATATTCTTATGTCAAAAGGAAACACTAGATTATTTAGCTTACCCCATTGGCAGATTATTTTGCTCGTTTTAATGAACATGGTATCTGCGGGCTCTTAAAAACTCTTAAAATCTCAAAAGCTAAATTTTAGAGTCTTAAATCTACTAAAACTTAAATCTTTTTAAACGGGTCTTAATTTTCCTTCGTTCATGTACAGCTGCCCAATCTGACCATTAACACCCAATCACTAACAATCCATCTCAATAAAACTTTAAGCTTTAATTTTAAAATAGCATTTATTTACTGCTGAGGATACCTATGTTTTTTTATTATTAAATTATTATTATTACTGTAGACTGAAGTAATTGGCAGCTATGTTTTGTTCAATTCTTGGTAAGGGTTATAGGGTTTGTGAATGGATATATTTGAAAATTAATTACAACAGTGGTGGAGTGGGTAGCACGATCGCCTCACAGCAAGAAGGTCTCTGATTGGAGTCCCGGCTGGGTCAGTTGGTGTTTTTGTGTGGAGTTTGCATGTTCTCCCTATGTTGGTGTGGGTTTCCTCCGGGTGCTCCGGTTTCCCCCACAGTCCAAACACATGCGCTATAGAGGAATTGCATAAGCTAAATTGTCTGTAGTGTATGAGTATGTGTGTGTGAATGAGTGTGTGGATGTTTCCCAGTATTGTGTTGCAGTTAAAAGGGCATCCGCTGTGTAAAACATATGCTGAAATAGTTGGCGGTTCATTCCGCTGTGGCAACCCCTGATGAATAAAGGAACTAAGCTAAAGGAAAATGAATGAATAAAATTATGCATATATGCAAAAAAATGCAATACAATGTTCAAAAAACTCCCCAATGTTTAAGATGGCAATGTATTTACTTAAAACTGCATGACAAAAAATGTATATAATTAAATTTTCATTATCATTTTGGACAAAATTTAGTAAATATATTTACAAAAATGCACATTGAAATACAGAAAAACATTGCCATTTTACATATTTCGTTGCCATTTTGCGTATAACATTTCAAAATGAATGTTGCTGCTTGTGTGCTTCCATATATACAGTATATTGTAAGCAAACAGGAAAATAATCTGCCAATGGTGTAAGCGAAATTATCTAATGTCAAAAAGGAAAAACTAGATTATTTTGCTTACCCCAGGGGTGTCCAAACTCAGTCCTGGAGGGCCGGTGTCCAGGAGAGTTTAGCTCCAACTCTAATCAAACACACCTGACCAGCTAATCAAGCTCTCACTAGATATACCAGAAACCTCCTGGCAGGTGTTTTGAAGCAAGTTGGAGCTAAACTCTCCAGGACACCGGCCCTCCAGGACTGAGCTTGGACATCCCTGGCTTACCCCATTGGCAGATTATTTTGTTCACTTTAATGAACAGATTATCGGCGGGTCTTAATGTCTAAAATCTCAAAAGCTAAATTTTAGGCCTTAAAGAGTCTTAAATCTACTGAAATATTGGCTTGTAGGTCTTAAATCTTGTTTAACAGGTCTTAATTTTCCTTTGTTCATGTACAGTATAGCTACCCAATATCATTCATTCATTCATTCATTCATTTTCTTGTCGGCTTTGTCCCTTGCGGGGTCGCCACAGTGGAATGAACCACCAACTTATCCAGCACGATTTTACGCAGCGGATGCCCTTCCAGCCGCAACCCATCTCCGGGAATTTCCACACACACACATTCACACTCATACACTACGGACAATTTAGCTTACCCAATTCACCTGTACTGCATGTCTTTGGACTGTGGGGGAAACCGGAGGAAACCCACGCGAACGCAAGGAGAACATGCAAACTCCACACAGAAACGCCAACTGACCCAGCCCAGCCGAGGTTCGAACCTGCGACCCAGCGACGTTCTTGCTGTGAGGCAACAGCACTACCTACTGCGCCACTGCGTTGCCCTACCCATTATCAATAAAACTTTAAACTTTTATTTTTATTTAAAAATAGCATTTATTTACTGCTGAGGATACCGACCTGACCTATATTTTATTATTAAATTATTACTGTAGACTGAAGTAATTGTCAGCTATGTTTTGTTCTATTCTTGGTAAGAGCTCTAGGGCTTGTGAATGGATATATTTAAATAAAAATTCAAACAAAATGATTATTATTGTACCATTAAATGTATTAACTTTTGATCATTTTTTGATAGGCCTGGTGAAAATCTTTTCTAACTGGGATATTTGAAACATTTAGCCCTGTTCTGTAGACATGTGTATACATGTTATTATAGAAACATAACGCCTGTCAATCAATTCAGTGGGCGGGGAAAACCGCACTCCTACATCACGATGCTGCGGTCGGTCTCAAAATCACTGGGATTTAGTTTCTATTTTAGCGTCAAGAAATTTAAAAAAAAGAGACTTACTGTGTTTCTATCACCCCAGTATGACTGTGGACACACTATACCTGCACACAGTTCTGCCCAAACAGCTTACACAAGATGATTTTCATCATAGGTGCTCTTTATAGTAAAGCTGTTCTTTTGGTTTTTTTTCTGTTTTGTGACGCAGTTCCTAGAAAAACAGAATATAAATGAGAAAACAGTGGGCGTGGCTTATTTTTTTCTACTGTGAACTGATTGGATGCTGAGGATACTGACCTGACCTATGTGTTTTATTAATAAATTATTATTACTGTAGACTGAAGTGATTAGCAGCTTTGTTTTTTTTATTCTTGGTAAGGGTTATAGCAGTGGTTCTCAAACTTTTTTCACCAAGTACCACCTCAGACAAAAATTGTCTCTCCAAGTACCACCATAATGAGCAGTATTGAAATACAGTAGCGTAGCAGGCCTAATGAAGCAGCTGCAGCACTGCAGTTACAAAACGAGGCAGATTAATTCCTATTATTAAGAATATGTATTATTGTCAGCCACTTTAAACATATTAACTGTGCTTGCAGACAAAAACAAAACAAAAAAAACTTCATTTAAATTAGAATGTGCTTTTAAAAGTTAATTAAAATGTTTCTGTTCTTAAAAAGTCAAAAGAAAACTGCTGTACTTGTGTGTAAATGTTGGACCTGATAAATATAGGCTATATCATATATATATATATATATATATATATATAATTTTAATATTTTATACATTTTGAAAGTTTTGCAAGTGGCAGTTTTGAAGTTGCATGTACAGATGACATTTGTATATCTTTGAAATCTAAACTTGTATTTTAAGTATATGATTTGGAATTACATAAATTAGATCTGCTGCTCGTCATTTACAGTAGGTCTATGTGTGTCAGAAAACGAGTGATTAAATGCACACAGTGCTTTACCAATTCATATGTGCAGTATTTCTGCAATCTGGTGCAAATGAGATCACATAAGTGAACCATAGATATATACATTAGATGTCGCCTACCCTGCTGTTGTCTATTAGAACGAATGCGTCAATAGAGCCGCCATTTTAGTACAGGGTAGCGCTCCTTTGAAATGAATGCGGGACCAAGGTGTAGTTGGAGGATTGTGGCCATCCAAAGCCAGAGAAATACACATATACACATATATCTATGATCGGGAGTTTTCCCTGGTGGTCCGTATGCAAATATTTTTTTCAATTACGAAATATTATAATTTTACATCACTTTTCTACATTGATGGATGTGACCGCACGGGCATTGCAGACAAAGAGCGTGTGTTTGTGTGCATGGAAATGCATTACCCTCCTTCCCTGTTTAATTTGATCTAATCCATGTCCTGAAACACCCCCCCCTCCTGCTTTCACTTCTCATTCTGACGGAGGGAGCGATTCGTTTGTGAATAAATCTCCGTTATGAACGCCTCGTTCACTTAGCTGACAATAATACAAGTTTCTGGCAGCGCAGCGTCTTCTTGTCATATTTCATAACATTGTTTGCTTATTTTATTTAACAAAACTAGCATAAGTCTAGAATTTAGTGTGAGTTGGTGCTACTTTGCCTTATGGTCACTGCAGTAAGAGACTGTAGGCTATTATCATCAATAACATGACTTGTTAAGCACAAAAGTTCATAACATACAAAAACATAAAAAAACAAATCTTACCTATGAAATGTGATTACTTTGTGCTTTGTTTTCTTTGTTTGCTCGTTACTAAACCCGTACACAGCACTAAAGTCCAGCATCTTCACATTGGCTTTAATCTTGACTAATGTGGTTGAATGACATTTGTCCTAGGAGCCCTGTACCAATGTGGCGGCGCTATTGACGCATGCTCAGGGTCCCTATGCGATATCTAGTGTATATATCTATGTAAGTGAACTGTGAAGTTTGCGTTAACCGCGCACCGACCACTGTTTTCAAGCAGACTCGGGTACGGTTTACGGTTCCTCCGTCTGTGCACACGAAGAATAACGCAGAATAATTTTACCTCTAAGCTTCAAGCATGGCAAAGTTGCTTGAGTCTACGTTCTGTGTCTCGCGCCATTTTAATCACATCCAAATTAAATCTGAGGTAACAAACTAAACAGAAAGCCGCGTACGCTGCTTTACAAAACAAATAACTTGGCTTATAGGGTTTGTCAAGGGATATATTAAATTAACAATAAAAAAATTCAAACAAAATTATTATTATTGTATTATTAAATGGATTAAATTTGGGGCGTATTTTGATAGGGCTAGTGGAAAACATTTAGCCCTGTATAAGTCTAAAATTTCAGTCATAATGGTCTTAAAATGTCTTAAAGTCTTAAATTTAAGTTGGTGAAACCTGCAGAAACCCTGAATGAAAAACTTGATCATTCATTCATTCATTCATTTTCTTTTCGGCTTAGTCCCTTTATTAATCTGGGGTCACCACAGCCGAATGAACCGCTAACTTATCCAGTATATTTTTTACGCAGCAGATGCCCTTCCAGCTGCAACCCAGTACTGGGAAACACCCATACACACTTATACACTACGGCCAATTTAGTTCATCAGTTCCCCTATAGCGCATATGTTTGGACTGTGGGGGAAACCTGAGGAAACCCACGCCAACACGGGGAGAACATGCAAACTCCACACAGAAACACCAACTGACCCAGCCGAGGCTCAAACCAGCAACCTTCTGTAAGCGACGCGCGAATCTTCCTCTGGCTCTGCGCCAAGCGGACTGATTTTTAACATCTGATGACGCTATGCACTAAAGTAAACATTAAAAGCACACTAGCATAATCGTACACTTCAGGGAACAGCTGATGCTGTCTGATCACACGAGTCTCGGAGTTATCGTACGCGTCAAAGGGTTAAAAGTGTGTTCATTTTATTCTTTTATTATTCAGCGATTCTTCCGCGTACCACTGGAAGGAAGGCCGCGTACCACAGTTTGAGAACCACTGGGTTATAGGGTTTGTCATGGGATATATTAAATTAATAATAAAAAAATTCAAACAAAATTATTATTATTGTATTAGTAAATGTATTAAATTTGGGGCGTATTTTGATAGGGCTAGTGGAAAACATTTAGCCCTGTATAAGTCTAAAATTTCAGTCATAATGGTCTTAAAATGTCTTAAACAGTCTTAAATTTAAGTTGGTGAAACCTGCAGAAACCCTGAATGAAAAACTTGATCATTCATTCATTCATTCATTTTCTTTTTGTCTTAGTCCCTTTATTAATCTGGGGTCGCCACAGAGGAATGAACCGCTAACTTATCCAGTATATTTTTTACGCAGCGGATGCCCTTCCAGCTGCAACCCAGTGCTAGGAAACACCCATACACACTCATACACTACGGCCAATTTAGTTCATCAGTTCCCCTATAGCACATGTGTTTGGACTGTGGGGGAAACCGGAGGAAACCCACGCCAACACGGGGAGAACATGCAAACTCCACACAGAAACACCAACTGGGACTCGAACCAGTAACCTTCTTGCTGTGAGGGCACTGTGCTAACCACTGAGCCACCGTGACTCCCTAAAACTCTCTTAATTTTGACTTATTATTTCCTAAAACAAAACAATATTTGTTGCTTGTTTAAAAATGCATCTTGATTTAAGAATCGTTAGATATTTGGACTAGAAACAAGAGAAAACCTCCGAGTAGGAGCAGCATTATTGTGCTGTGATGTGAGCAGTCAGACTCTGCGTGTTTCGGTGAATTTGCTGCTCATTTGTTCTGATCTGGGGTCTGTGTGGAAGTTGCTGTTGCCATGGAGATTCAGCACGGCCTTTTTTACAGCTCCTAATTCTGAGAAGAGCTGAAAGAAAAACAGTGAAAAACATTCAGTGTTCCTCATCCTCTCGCGCATACAAAACACGAGACTTCAATCACTCCAGCATTCACTGCAATAACATAGAGCCAGATCAGTCTCAATAATGATACATTTGCATTTATTAAACTCATAAATGCACAGCACGATTCATAAACGCAAAACACTATTCATCAATTCAAAAGTAAAAGCAAAACTATTTCCCAAATGCTCACACACATGCATCTTACATCTTACATAAATACATTTAAAATCTTTACACAATTATGTATATATGAAGTTCTTGGATTACTTTCCTCATGCATTTATGAATTAATTCATTCATTCATTCATTTTCTTTTCGGCTTAGTCCCTTTATTAATCTGGGGTCGCCACAGGGGAATGAACTGCCAACTTATCCAGCATATGTTTTATGCAACGGATGCTCTTCCAGCTGCAACCTATCACTGGGAAACACTCATACACACACACTCATACACTATGGACAATTTAGCTCACCAAATTCCCCTATAGCGCATGTGTTTGTTCTGTGGGGGAATCCGGAGCACCCGGAGGAAACCCACGCCAACACGGGGAGAACATGCAAACTCCACACAGAAATGCCAACTGACCTAGCCAAGGCTCGAACCAGCAACCTTCTTGCTGTGTGGTGAAAGCGCTACCCACTCTGCCACTGTGTTGCCCCATTTATGAATTATTCATTCATTTTCTTTTCGGCTTAGTCCCTTTATTAATCAGGGGTCGCCACAGCTGAATGAACCGCCAACTTAACCAGCATATGTTTTACACAGCGGATGCCCTTTCAGCTGCAAGCCATCTCTGGGAAACATCCATACACACTCATTCACACTCATACACTACGGCCAATTTAGTTAATCAATTCCCCTATAGCGCATGTGTTTGGACTGTGGGGGAAACCGGAGCACCCGGAGGAAACCCACGCCAACACGGGGAATTGTTGCTCAGAGAAGTGTACACTACCTGACAAAAATCTTGTCTTCTATCCAAGTTTTAGGAGCAGCAAATAATAAGTTGACTTCTAGTTGATGATTTGGTATCAGAAGTGTCTTATGAAAGGCAAAGGCCTCTAGATTTAGCTTATTTGAGCACAATAAAATCTGATCATGTCTTGATGTTGAATGATTTCATTAGGACAGTAAGGTCTGACTCTGCTTAGACAAAAGTCTCATCACTGAACCTTCAATAATGTCCAGTATAGAATATAAAGTCATGCTGCAGTGGAAACAGAATGAATATTGTGTCTGACTCCATCATGAGCTTGGAGGACTGCATCATACATCTCTGAATGACTCAAATCACGCATTAATAAAGTCATCTGGAATAGCAAAGAAATGTTCTTGCAGGACTCCCAGAGTTCATCAAGAGTCTTTGTGTTCATCTTCAATGCCTCCTCCTTGGGCTGCTGACTGAAAAAGTAATGGTCTGTGTGTATACCTCATTGTAAGCATGTTTCTGATGTATTTCTGTTGTTTTATCAGTGTGTGAGCTGCACGTCCACAGCGACTGCGCTCCGTTCAGCATCAGCGACTGCAGGATCTGCCATCAGGATGGAGGACAAGACATTGTGAGTCTGCATTTACACAGAGTACAGAAGAAAATCCAAATAAATATATAAAACATCTCATGCACTCTTTAGAGCAGGGGTGTCAAAGTCAATTCCTGGAGGGCCGGAGCCCTGCAGAGTTTAGTTCCAGCCCTGCTTCAACACACCTATCTGTAGGTATCAAACAAGCCTAAAGCACTCAATTAGTTTGATCAGGTGTGTTTAATTGGGGTTGGAAATAAACTGTGCAGAGCTCCGGCCCTCCAGGAACTGGCTTTGACACATGTGCACTAGAGTCTGTTCAGTTTGATGGTTCCCTTTGGTCTTTTTTGTTAGGGCTGTACAATATACAGGGTGATTCAAAAAGAATACCACAACTTTGAAAATCTCGATTTAATCAAAGAAACTCGATGGAACCTTGGGTAATTAATCAATGTGAAGAGTATTTAGGTGTACATGTGTGCCTGGAAAATGCATGTGCATTGTGCTTGCAAGTCGCACGCTTCTATTGGAAATGACGAACTTACATCCTAAGCTTGTTGACGTTCCTTCTAAGGCACACGCTCAGCAGCTACATTTTAATAAAACTATATCACTTCATACAGAAACTTCATAGCAAACTTTTTTTTTTATTATTGTTATTGACAATGGTGTTCAGTCAACAAATATCAATACCGATTTTATCGCCCAGCCGTAATAGCGACTCAATTCAGTGAAAACTGCACTCCTACATCACGATGCTGCGGTCGGCCTCAAAATCACTGGGATTTGGGTCCTATTTTAATGTCAGGAAATTAAAAGAAAGACACTTACTGTGTTTATATCACCCCAATATGACCGTGGACACACTATAACTACACGCAGTTCTGCCCAAACAGCTTACACAAGATGCTTTTCATCATAGGTGCCCTTTACAGTCAACATGAACCGGAAGCTGCAACCGCTTTTTGTTTTTTTTTTAGAGAAACGGAATATTAAATGAGAAAACAGTGGGCGTGGCTTATTTTATCGTACTGCGAGCTGATTGGATGTAGTAAAGTAGGCGTTTCATTCAGAAAGATGGGGAAAAGGGGTTTGGGGAGAGTTATTACAACCGAACAGACTCCTCCTCCTCACAATTTCTGTTTATTGTCATTGTGCTGAAAGTTTGAGGGGGCGTGGTTAAGTATGTTAGCCACGCCCAATACCTCAGACCGATCTAATCTGAGAATTTAACTGAAAACAAAGAGGACGTGCAGTTTCAGATTTCACTTAAAGATTATAAGGGTAAACTATTTTTTTGTTTAAACCCCCCCTATTTTGCATTATAAAGGTCATATTTTGTTTTTGGGGGTCTCAAATATGCATTTATTTTTAGCTAATTATCCCAACGACTTCCCAGTTTAACTATTTAGAAAATTCACTGCACCACACATTTGTAGGAACAGCTGATGTTGGCCTTAGCAAAGACAAACGGCATAGGATCGCCAGTTCAGAGACGCATTTAAATCAGTAAAGAAAGTAGCATGTGTTGCGTTTTCAACGTGGTTTTGGACACGATATGTGAACAGCCCCATACAGATTTAAGCTGAGAGATACAGTACAAGCACTGATCTATAATAGATACCTGATTACAAGCAACGCGGGGCGATTACAACTTATAACAAACAATTAAACACATATTTTGTAAACTACACAAAACGAGGCAACAATTTTAATGACATTTACATGTTCTGATCCGGAGGATGAAGAATCGGGTCTATATGAACTGTAGCAGTTACTGACAAAGTCCCATACATAATAGTTTCTACTGCTCCTTCCTTTAATAGCAAACGGCCGGCAAATCCCGCGTTGCATTGTAGGTTATTGTGTCAATCATCAGAGAAATGACAGGAACAAACACAGCACACGGTCGGCTATACTGTGGTGTTGTTGTGAAAATTAACTTTAACCCTTTATTCCCCTCAGCCGAATCTCCATCTGTCAGTGATCGTCATCTTCGCGTCATAATCAGTCTCGTGATCCCTCGTGCTTCGTGAGTGTCTGAAGGGAAAGCGCGTTCACATTTTACCGGATCTGGAACTCCATATTTGGTGATGTATTGTATCAACGTCGATGTGTTCAGGCAAAAGATCCGAACCCAACTTGATTTATTTATTCGACTCTGAGTCGAATATTTCGTTAAAGAATCAATAGTTTTAATCACGGCGCACTTTCAGATTTAACCCTCAGCTGGATGTGTTCATTCATTTAATGCTGTGATACGCACTGCATGAAGATCATTTTCAAAAACTCATAATAGCGGCTCTTTAATGACATGCACAGATGAATTGTTCACCACAGAACTAGCAATGTAAGCTAACACAATCAATATGGTTAATTTTGATGTCATGTGGACTTTACACTACTCAAACTAGGTAATTAGAAAAGTGATTTAAATATTATTTTGTTGAAAATAAAAATAAAATATAAAAAATATTATCACACACAAAATATAAATGAAAATAATATAAAAATAAAAAAAAACACACAAATAAATACATAATAAAATATTAAAGAAGTAAATATAAAATAAATAAAATAAAATAAAACAAAAAAAACACATAAATACATAATAAAATAAAATATAAATGAAATAAGATAAAATATAAAATAAAATAAATAAAACACATAAATAAATGCATAATAAAATTAAATATAACATAAATCAAAAAATAAATATAAAGTAAAATAAATATAAAATAAAATAAGTATAAAATAAAATAAAACACATAAATAAACACATAATAAAATAAAATATAAAATAAATAAATAAATATAAAATAAAAATAAAATAAAACAAAAAATAAAATAAAACACATAAATAAACACATAATAAAATAAAATATAAAATAAATAAATAAATATAAAATAAAAATAAAATAAAACAAAAAATAAAATAAAACACATAAATAAACACATAATAAAATAAAATATAAAATAAATAATAAATATAAAATAAAATAAATATAAAATAAATATAAAATAAAATAAAACAAAAAATTAAATAAAACACATAAATAAACACATAATAAAATAAAATATAAAATAAATAAATAAATATAAAATAAAATAAAACTAAAAATTAAATAAAACACATAAATAAACACATAATAAAATAAAATATAAAATAAATAAATAAATATAAAATAAAATAAAACTAAAAATTAAATAAAACACATAAATAAACACATAATAAAATAAAATATAAAATAAATAAATAAATATAAAACTAAAAATAAAATAAATTAAAACACATAAATAAATACATAATAAAATAAAATATAGAATAAAATTTTTTATATAAAATATGTTAAATAAAATATAAAATAAAACACATAAATAAAAAAAATTATTAAATAAAATAAAAATAATCAAAAAATAAAATAAAACACAAATAAATACATAATAAAATATAAAATAAATAAATATTAAATTAATTAAATAAAATATTTAAAAAATAAAACAAAGTAAAACAAAAACACTTAAATACATAGTAAAATAAAATATAGATTAAATAAGATAAAATATAAAATAAAATAAAATAGGTTAGATTTAACCCTCAGCTGGATGTTTTCATTCACTCAGTGCTGTGATACACACTGCATGAAGATCATTTTCAAAAACTCATAATAGCGGCTCTTTAATGACATAGATGAATTGTTCACCACAGAACTAGCAATGTGAGCTAACACAATCAAAATGGTTAATTTTGATTTAATGTGGACTTTACACTACTCAAACTAGGTAATTAGAAAAGAGATTTAAATATTATTTTGTTGATGCAATTAGTAAATATTGACTTTTTTGTAGTACGTTACTGATTACACTGCTGTTTTCCTCTGCAGGACACATACCAGCACCACTGGCGGGAGGGCAACATGGGGTCCGGTGCCCGCTGTGAGCTCTGCCACCGCGTCTGCAGCTCCTCTGACGTTCTGGCAGGCATCAGATGCGAATGGTGCGGCATTACTGTGAGTGTTTATAGCAGATCCTCATTCAACACACACACACACACACAACACATTATTCAGTCAGGAGTCAATGAAATATATAAAAAATAGGTATTTATTCATTTATTTTTGTAATTTCGTATTTTATTGTTCTATTTTTTTATTATTTTTTTTTATTTTGTTGTTTTTTTGGTATGTTTGGTTTTGATTTCTGTATATTTACTTTCTGTAGTGTTTAAAAATTCTACATTTATCCCATATATATGTACGTCTCAGTGCATATAATTATGCAAAGAAAAAAAAGCAGAAATTCTGATCATTTTAGCCATTAAATGCATTTATTTTGTTAATCAAATTAATTTGAATTAGCCACAAATTACACAAAATCATCACTTTACACTAATTGGATTACCATGAGTCTCTTCTGAGTTTTGATTTGGCTGTTTTGTGGTCAGCTGTGTGTGTGAGAGCACCATTGATTTCAGCAGAGTGTCTCTCCGCAGTTTGTGCATGATGTTTTATTTAGCTTGGGGTCATAAACAGCGTTACGGTGACCCTCTGAACAGCAGCATCATCAGTGTTTCAGTGTGATGTAAGCACTGGAGGTTTTTCCAGGACACGCTGCAGGCTCTCCATCTGAAAGGCTCTTTGCAATAATATTACAGCAGCTCTATTTCTGCCTCTAATTGACTTCTGCTTTCACAAGCCCCGCCTTCATACTGCTCTGTTTGGCCAGCTGAGCTCCTGCTGCGCTGCGATTGGCCGAACAGCTCAAGTGTACGTCAGAAATGTAAAGCCACTATCCGTTATCTCAGCTTTAAAAGGCTTTTAAAGGGACAGTTCCCTCTAAAAATTTGTATTTACACATCACTGATTCTCTCTCAAGTGGTTAATTATTAGTTAATGTATTTGCTAACATGGACTAAAAATAAACATTACTTTTACAGCATTTAGGAGGAGGAAATCTTCCTCTTAAAATGAAATAAAATATAAAATAAAATAAAAATAATAAAAAAATAAAATAAAACACAAATAAATACATGATAAAATATTAAAGAAAGAAATATAAAATAAATAAATAAAATAAAACAAAAAACACAAATAAATACATAATAAAATAAAATATAAATGAAATAAGATAAAATATAAAATAAAAGAAAACAAATAAAACAAATAAATAAATACATAATAAACGTAAATATAGCATAAATCAATAAATTAATATTCATTCATTCATTTTCTTGTCGGCTTTGTCCCTTGCGGGGTCGCCACAGTGGAATGAACCACCAACTTATCCAGCACGATTTTACGCAGCGGATGCCCTTCCAGCCGCAACCCATCTCTGGGAATTTCCACACACACACATTCACACTCATACACTACGGACAATTTAGCCTACCCAATTCACCTGTACTGCATGTCTTTGGACTGTGGGGGAAACCGGAGCACCCGGAGGAAACACACGCGAACGCAGGGAGAACATGCAAACTCCACACAGAAACGCCAACTGACCCAGCCCAGCCGAGGTTCGAACCTGCGACCCAGCGACTTTCTTGCTGTGAGGCAACAGCACTACCTACTGCGCCACTGCGTTGCCCTAAATAAATATTAAGTAATAAATAGATAAAATAACACAAAAAAATAAAATAAAACACATAAATAAACACATAATAAAATAAATTATTAAATAAATAAATATAAAATAAAATAAAATAAAACCAAAAATAAAACGCATAAATACATAATAAAATAAAATATAGAATAAATAAACATAAAATAAGTTAAATAAAATATAAAATAAAACACATAAATAAATACATAATAAAATATAGAATAAATAAAAAAATAAATATAAAATAAGTTAAATAAAATATAAAATAAAACACGTAAATATAAAAAAATTAAATTTAAAAAAATCAAAAAATAAAATAAAACACAAATAAATACATAAAAAAATACAAAATAAATAAATATCAAATTAATTAAATAAAATATAAAATAAAATAAAACAAAGTAAAACAAAAACACTGAAATAAATACATAATAAAATAAAATATAAATCAAATAAGATAAAATATAAAATAAAATAAATAAAACAATTAAATAAATACATAATAAAATTAAATATGACATAAATCAATCAATAAATAAATATAAAATACATTAAATAAAATATAAAAAAACTAAAAATAAAACACAGAAAGAATAAATAAATATAAAATAATAAAAAAATAAATTAAAACAAATAAATAAATGCATAATAAAATCTAAAATAAATAAATCTAAAATAAATTAAATTAAATATAAAATTAAATAAGGGCGACGCAGTGGCGCAGTAGGTAGTGCTGTCGCCTCACAGCAAGAAGGTCGCTGGGTCGCAGATTCGAGCCTCGGCTGGGTCAGTTGGCGTTTCTGTGTGGAGTTTGCATGTTCTCCCTGCGTTTGCGTGGGTTTCCTCCGGGTGCTCCGGTTTCCCCACAGTCCAAAGACATGCGGTACAGGTGAATTGGGTAGGCTAAAATTGTACGTAGTGTATGAGTGTGAATGAGTGAATGTTTCCCAGAGATGGGTTGCGGCTGGAAGGGCATCCGCTGTGTAAAACACATGCTGGATAAGTTGGCGGTTCATTCCGCTGTGGCAACCCCGGATTGATAAAGGGACTAAGCCGAAAAGAAAATGAATGAATGAATAAATAAAATTAAATAAAATAAAACAAAAAAAACACTTAAATAATTACATAATAAAATAAAATATAGATTAAATAACATAAAATATAAAATAAAATAAATAAAACACATAAATAAATACATAATAAATTTAAATATAACATAAATCAATAAATATAAAATAAATTAAATTAAATATAAAATAAAACAAAAAATAAAATGGAACACAAATAAATACATAATAAGATAAAATAAAATAAATATAAAATTAAATAAAACATAAAATTAAATAAAATGCAAATAAATACATAATAAAAAAAATATAAATAAATATAATATAAAATAAATAAATATAAAATAAAATCTATTATAAAATAAAACAAAAATAAAACAAATTATAAAATTAATTAATTAAAAATACAATAAATTATTATTCAAATAAAATAAATTGTCAAAGTGTTTATACACTGAAACTTATATTGTGCTTCTTTTATCCTCACTCGTAAGCCTCTTTGGATGAAATCATCTGTTAAATGAGTGAATGTGAATGCACTGAAGGTGTGTTTCTCTGTGTGCAGGCTCATGCATCGTGCTGCGTCTCATCAGAGTGTGTTTTCGGCCGGCTGCGCAACATGATTCTCCAGCCCGGCTGTGTGCGCATCTGCTCCAGAAACTTCAGCAAAATGCACTGCTACCGAATCTCAGAGAGCTCCCAGCACTCCGACATGGGTGCGTTACACACTTACTACATTTATTACATTTTACTCGCCCATTATTAACATCCAACGTTGTGCTTGTTAACATAAGTGCATGCATTAGTTTCATTGAGAAACAGCACTGGAAGATGAGGAAGAATGTTCTGGGTTCAGTGAAGGGCATCTGTTGTTATATTAAATAATCATTTTAGTCATCCGACAAGTGCTGAACAAGCAGAAACTCTGTTTACAGTATTGCACTTCATTTGAGCTCTGAGGGCAGTGCTGGGTGCGGTGAACTTGTTTACTGAAATGAAATTACTTTTCAGCTGCAAAAGTAAAGTAATGGATTAATTTTTATTTTAGGTCATTTAACCTTTCATTTTGTTATTTATTCATTTTATTTTTTACCTCATAAAAGTTCATGTAATAATAATAATATATATATAACAGTTCTGTCTGGTTCTCGAATCTTTTTGGCTGATAGCCATGCAATATTCTGCAATATCAGAACTCGTACAGCCTCTTCACCCTTCTGTATTACTCTGCCCACAAATACTGGGAAATCTCTGTAGACTGATGGCATTTCATGCTGTTCAGCCTTATAATCTTAAAATGTGAGCAAAATCTCCTGTTTTGTCATCACTTTAGACATTACGCTAGAGCACAGGTGTCAAACTCAGTTCCTGGAGGGCCGGAGCTCTGCACAGTTTAGTTCCAACCCTAATTAATCACACCTGATCAAACTAATTGAGTCCTTCAGGCTTGTTTGAAACCTGCAGGTAAGTGTGTTGAAGCAGGGTTGGAACTAAACTGTGCAGGGCTGCGGCCCTCCAGGATCTGAGTTTGACACCCCTGCGCTAGAGAATCATTCAAACACTAGCTCTACATTGACGTTGGTGAGGTAATGGTGTTTTCTGCTGATCTGACGTCAGTTTCAGATGTGAATGTATGGCGGAAGAAAGTAGTTCTTCATACAAAAGGGTTTTTAGATTCTCCGTGTTTGATTTTCTTTTTTATATACACGATCGTGCCTTCAAACTGTTGTATAAATGCCATGTCACACTCGTGCAATGTGGCTGTATATCATCACTGGTGGGACACTAGGGCACTCGGCCTGTGACCTCGACCCATCGCACGCCTCCCACCAATGCTGATATACAGCCATATTGCACTGCTACTCGTGTGATATTGCATATATGGATAACAAATATAACAAATAACAAAATGTATAATTTATTAATTAATTAATATTATTATTTACCTCATAAAAGTCATGTTATAACCCACAATAATACTACAGGTTTTTTAAAATAATTATTTCAGTGTTATTTAAATTTGTGATATTTTAAAATATTAATATTATTGATTAATGGTTAACTTTAAGGGCCCTATTTTAAAGATCTAGGCGCAAAGTCTAAAGTGCAGGGCGCAAAAGCATTAAGGGCATGTCAGAATCCACTTTTGCTATTTTAGGGATGGAAAATTCCGCTTGGCGCCGCGGCGCATGGTCTAACATGGCTAAGCTTATTTCTTAATGAGTTATAGGTGTCTTTTGAGAATAAACCAATCAGAGTCTCATCTCTCATTCCCTATAAGAGTCAGTTGAGTCGCTCCATGGTGCATTTGCTATTTACATGGCGACTTTGTAAGTGTAAAAACGCTTCACTAGCGAGAAAACAGTTAAACAGAGCATCTGCAGCGCGAGGATAAAGAATGAGTCTCCTCATTCTGCACTTTCACTTTCGCTCTCTTCCGTGGATAAGGAAACGGTGTTGTACGCACAAACATCCATTAGCCTGCATCAGTGATCATCAACTGGCGGCCCGCTGAGCTGTTCAATCCGGCCCGCGACTGGATTCCAAAATTGTGAGGATCTAAATGAAAATAGTGGTCCACACTAGGGCTGTGCAATTAATCGTAATCGAATCGCAATCGCGATTTGGAACGTTGCGATTAGCGAATCGCAAAAGCCTGCGATATGACATGTATATTATTTAACTTCCCACGCTCAGAGCAAATGCATGACTCTGCTGTCTGTGTGACAGTCGTCTGTGTGTGACAGTCTTACTAGCCAATCGAGTGAGCACACTTTCGTACTACCCAATCAGAATTGCGCAACCGAACTATGCGAAACACCGACAATAACAAACAGGAAAGCGTGAACGGCTACATGAGGAGCGTCTTCTTGCTAAAAGGCAGGGGCGTAGATTTAGCATGGACGGAGGGGACGCGGAGGAGGACCAACTATTGAAATGTCCCCACCAATAATTTAATTCACTTAAAAAAATCACGCTGTCAATAATAACCTAGACATGTCAACCTAGAAAGGCTGTGCCTTTTCATGCTGTCATGTGAGAGCCTGTAGCTGCGTTCAGGAAAGCAGTGCCAAAACAGCGCAGGTGAATTAATGAAGGTGAAAGAATGAGGTGTGTGAGGTCTGACACACACAGGTGAGGATGGCAGCAGCAAAAGAGGACATACAGGGAGTGCAGAATTATTAGGCAAGTTGTATTTTTGAGGATTAATTTTATTATTGAACAACAACCATGTTCTCAATGAACCCAAAAAACTCCTTAATATCAAAGCTGAATATTTGTGGAAGTAGTTTTTAGTTTGTTTTTAGTTTGAGCTATTTTAGGAGGATATCTCTGTGTGCAGGTGACTATTACTGTGCAGAATTATTAGGCAACTTAACAAAAAACAAATATATCCCCATTTCAATGATTTATTTTCACCAGTGAAACCAATATAACATCTCAACATTCACAAATATACATTTCTGACATTCAAAAACAAAACAAAAACAAATCAGTGAGCAATATAGCCACCTTTCTTTGCAAGGACACTCAAAAGCCTGCCATCCATGGATTCTGTCAGTGTTTTGATCTGTTCACCATCAACATTGCGTGCAGCAGCAACCACAGCCTCCCAGACACTGTTCAGAGAGGTGTACTGTTTTCCCTCCTTGTAAATCTCACATTTGATGATGGACCACAGGTTCTCTATGGGGTTCAGCTCAGGTGAACAAGGAGGCCATGTCATTAGTTTTTCTTCTTTTAGACCCTTTCTTGCCAGCCACGCTGTGGAGTACTTGGACGCGTGTGATGGAGCATTGTCCTGCATGAAAATCATGTTTTTCTTGAAGGATGCAGACTTCTTCCTGTACCACTGCTTGAAGGTGTCTTCCAGAAACTGGCAGTAGGACTGGGAGTTGAGCTTGACTCCATCCTCAACCCGAAAAGGCCCCACAAGCTCATCTTTGATGATACCAGCCCAAACCAGTACTCCACCTCCACCTTGCTGGCGTCTGAGTCGGACTGGAGCTCTCTGCCCTTTACCGATCCAGCCACGGGCCCATCAAGACTCACTCTCATTTCATCAGTCCATAAAACCTTAGAAAAATCAGTCTTGAGATATTTCTTGGCCCAGTCTTGACGTTTCAGCTTGTGTGTCTTGTTCAGTGGTGGTGGTTTTTCAGCCTTTCTTACCTTGGCCATGTCTCTGAGTATTGCACACCTTGTGCTTTTGGGCACTCCAGTGATGTTGCAGCTCTGAAATATGGCAAAACTGGTGGCAAGTGGCATCTTGGCAGCTGCACGCTTGACTTTTCTCAGTTCATGGGCAGTTTACTTTGCGCCTTGGTTTTTCCAGACGCTTCTTGCGACCCTGTTGACTATTTTGAGTGAAACGCTTGATTGTTCGATGATCACGCTTCAGAAGCTTGGCAATTTTAAGAGTGCTGCATCCCTCTGCAAGATATCTCACTATTTTTGACTTTTCGGAGCCTGTCAAGTCCTTCTTTTGACCCATTTTGCCAAAGGAAAGGAAGTTGCCTAATAATTATGCACACCTGATATAGTGTGTTGATGTCATTAGACCACACCCCTTCTCATTACAGAGATGCACATCACCTAATATGCTTAATTGGTAGTAGGCTTTGGAGCCTATACAGCTTGGAGTAAGACAACATGCATAAAGAGGATGATGTGCTCAAAATACTCATTTGCCTAATAATTCTGCACTCCCTGTATAACATGCAGTGTGAGGGTGCAGTGTGTAGCGCTGTCGCCTCACAGCAAGGTCGCTGGTTCAAGTCCCAGCTGGGTCAGGTGGTGTTTCTGTGTGGAGTTTGCATGTTCTCCCTGTGTTAGCGTGGGTTTCCTCCTGGTGCTCCCTTTTCCCCCACAGTCCAAACACATGTGTGACGACCCCTGATTAATAAAGGGACGAAGCTGAAAAGAAAATGAATGAATAACTATAACATTTGATCAATCTAGCCTTATGCTTGATCACTTCTTCAGAAATACTGTGTTTGATGTCCACCATAGATTGTCATTGTAAATGCATTATGAAATGTGATTTGTGCTGTACAAACTCTATCAATAGTTAGTGTTCACCACTGAACTCCTGCTGAACCCAGAACATTTCTTCAATATCATTGAGCACAGTAATTCAGCTCTGTATTAATCCATATTTTCTACAAATGCCTCTGTACACATTTAAAAGCAGATGTTTAGGAGGAAGCACAATACTGCAAATCATTTAAATAAAGCACTACATGTAAAATAAAAGATGCTGTATGTGTGTGCGCTCATGGAGAAGTGTGTTTTCCAGATAACCTGGATGATGTGGACACTCAGAGTCCAGTGACGGCGAGAGACACTCAGTCCGGCAGCTCACCTGACACAGGTAAACACCTAAAGCACTCCAACATCAGCACTGACAGTCACATCATATATCTGACAGTGACGTCATATCTGAGTGACGTCATAGTTACATCATATCCGAGAGTGACGTCATCTCTGACAGCGACATTATATCTGAGCGTGACATCATCTCTGAGTCACATCATAATTGACAGTTACATCATATCTAAGAGTGACGTCATATCTAAATGTGATCATAGTTGACAGTGACATCATCTCTGAGAGTGACGTCATGTCTGAGTGACATCGTGCCTGAGAGTGACATCATATCTGAGTGACATCATAGTTACATCATATCTGAGTGACATCATAGTTACATCATATCTGAGTGACATCATAGTTACATCATATCTGAGTGACATCATAGTTACATCATATCTGAGTGACATCATAGTTACATCATATCTGAGTGACATCATAGTTACATCATATCTGAGTGACATCATAGTTACATCATATCTGAGTGACATCATAGTTACATCATATCTGAGTGACATCGTGTCTGACAGTAGGCTCGTTTGAGGTGCGCCTCGCCTTGACTGCAATGTAGGCGAGAGCAAGCGGCTGCAGTAAGAGGAGGGCTCAAAAAACACATCAGAAGTCGGACACTTCCCGAATCTCGCTGTTTTGCCACCTGGAAACGTCACCAGTGGTGGAGATCGCGTTCGCGTTTTATACTACAGTAATTTATAGGAATACTATAGTGTTTTTGAACCATATTATAACAGATAGCCTATTTAAATTCTATAGTTCTGGTATCACAACAACTATAAACATAACCCAATACTGAAAAAAACATGTTCAAAAACACTATAATATTTACTATAAATCACCATAGTATTTTTTAATGAGGTAATTCGTCCGCGATAGAAAACGCGAACGCGATCTCCACCACAGGTGACGTTTCCAGGCGGCAAAACAGCGAGGTTCGGGAGGTGTCCGACTTCTGATGTATTTTTTGAGCCCTCCTCTACTGCAGTCGCCTGCTCTCGTCTACAATGCAGTCAAGGCGAGGCACACCTCAAACGAGCCTATTGTGTCTGACAGTGACATCATATCTGAGTGACATCATATCTGAGTGACATCGTGTCTGACAGTGACATCATATCTGAGTGACATCATAGTTAGATCATATCTGAGTGACATCCTGTCTGACAGTGACATCATGTCTGAGTGACATCATGTCTGACAGTGACATCATATCTGAGTGACATCATATCTGAGTGACATCATAGTTAGATCATATCTGAGTGACATCCTGTCTGACAGTGACATCATATCTGAGTGACATCATATCTGAGTGACATCATAGTTGCATCATGTCTGAGTGACATCATGTCTGAGTGACATTGTGTCTGACAGTGACATCATATCTGAGAGTGACATCATAGTTACATCATATCTGAGTGACGTCGTGTCTGACAGTGACATCATATCTGAGTGACATCATGTCATAGGGACATTGTGTCTGACAGTGACATCATATCTGAGTGACATCATATCTGAGTGATATCATAGTTACATCATATCTGAGTGACATCGTGTCTGACAGTGACATCATATCTGAGTGACATCATGTCTGACAGTGACATCATATCTGAGTGACATCATAGTTGCATCATATCTGAGTGACATCATGTCTGAGTGACATCGTGTCTGACAGTGACATCATATCTGAGAGACATCATGTCTGAGAGTGACATCATGTCTGAGTGACATCGTGTCTGAGTGACATCGTGTCTGACAGTGACATCATATCTGAGTGACATCATGTCTGAGTGACATTGTATCTGAAAGTGACATCATATCTGAGTGACATTATATCTGAGAGTGACATCATATCTGAGTGACATTATATCTGAGAGTGACATCATATCTAAGTGACATCATATCTGAGTGGCATTATATCTGAGAGTGACATCATGTCTGAGTGACATCGTGTCTGACAGTGACATCATATCTGAGTGACATCATAGTTACATCATCTCTGAGAGTGACGTGATGTCTAAGTGACATCATGTCTGAGTGACATTGTGTCTGACAGTGACATCATATCTGAGTGACATCATAGTTACATCATATCTGAGTGACATCATAGTTACATCATATCTGAGTGACATCGTGTCTGACAGTAGGCTCGTTTGAGGTGCGCCTCGCCTTGACTGCAATGTAGGCGAGAGCAAGCGGCTGCAGTAAGAGGAGGGCTCAAAAAACACATCAGAAGTCGGACACTTCCCGAATCTCGCTGTTTTGCCACCTGGAAACGTCACCAGTGGTGGAGATCGCGTTCGCGTTTTATACTACAGTAATTTATAGGAATACTATAGTGTTTTTGAACCATATTATAACAGATAGCCTATTTAAATTCTATAGTTCTGGTATCACAACAACTATAAACATAACCCAATACTGAAAAAAACATGTTCAAAAACACTATAATATTTACTATAAATCACCATAGTATTTTTTAATGAGGTAATTCGTCCGCGATAGAAAACGCGAACGCGATCTCCACCACAGGTGACGTTTCCAGGCGGCAAAACAGCGAGGTTCGGGAGGTGTCCGACTTCTGATGTATTTTTTGAGCCCTCCTCTACTGCAGTCGCCTGCTCTCGTCTACAATGCAGTCAAGGCGAGGCACACCTCAAACGAGCCTATTGTGTCTGACAGTGACATCATATCTGAGTGACATCATATCTGAGTGACATCGTGTCTGACAGTGACATCATATCTGAGTGACATCATATCTGAGTGACATCATAGTTAGATCATATCTGAGTGACATCCTGTCTGACAGTGACATCATGTCTGAGTGACATCATGTCTGACAGTGACATCATATCTGAGTGACATCATATCTGAGTGACATCATAGTTGCATCATGTCTGAGTGACATCATGTCTGAGTGACATTGTGTCTGACAGTGACATCATATCTGAGAGTGACATCATAGTTACATCATATCTGAGTGACGTTGTGTCTGACAGTGACATCATATCTGAGTGACATCATGTCATAGGGACATTGTGTCTGACAGTGACATCATATCTGAGTGACATCATATCTGAGTGATATCATAGTTACATCATATCTGAGTGACATCGTGTCTGACAGTGACATCATATCTGAGTGACATCATGTCTGACAGTGACATAATATCTGAGTGACATCATAGTTGCATCATATCTGAGTGACATCATGTCTGAGTGACATCGTGTCTGACAGTGACATCATATCTGAGAGACATCATGTCTGAGAGTGACATCATGTCTGAGTGACATCGTGTCTGAGTGACATCGTGTCTGACAGTGACATCATATCTGAGTGACATCATGTCTGAGTGACATTGTATCTGAAAGTGACATCATATCTGAGTGACATTATATCTGAGAGTGACATCATATCTGAGTGACATCATATCTGAGAGTGACATCATGTCTGAGTGACATCGTGTCTGACAGTGACATCATATCTGAGTGACATCATAGTTACATCATCTCTGAGAGTGACGTGATGTCTAAGTGACATCATGTCTGAGTGACATTGTGTCTGACAGTGACATCATATCTGAGTGACATCATAGTTACATCATCTCTGAGAGTGACGTGATGTCTAAGTGACATCATGTCTGACAGTGACATCTTATCTGAGAGTGACGCCATATCTGAGTGACATAATGGTTACATCATATCTGAGAGTGACATCATGTCATAGTGACATCGTGTCTGACAGTGACGTCATATCTGAATGACATCATAGTTACATCATATCTGAGAGTGACATATCTAAATGTGATCATATCTGAGCGTGACATCATCTCTGAGTCACATCATATTTGACAGTTACATCATATCTGAAAGTGACGTCATATCTACTGTAAATGTGATCATAGTTGACAGTGACATCATCTCTGAGTGACATCATAGTTACATCATATCTGAGTGACATCATGTCTGAGTGACATCGTGTTTGACAGTGACATCATATCTGAGAGGGACATCATATCTGAGTGACATCATATCTAAATGTAATCATAGTTGACAGTGACCAACTCTGACAGTGACATCATGTCTGAGTGACATCGAATCTGACAGTGACATCATGTCTAAGTGACAGTTGACAGTGACATCATGTCTGAGAGTGACATCATACCTGAGAGTGACATCATGTCTGAGAGTGACATCATATCTGAGTGACATCATAACTGACAATGACGTCATGTCAGAGAGGGACATCATATCTAAGTGACATCATAGTTGACAGTTACATCATATCTGAGTGACATCATATCTAAATTTGATCATAGTTGACAGTTACATCATCTCTGAGTGACATCATATCTGAGAGTGACATCATTCTGAGTGACAGTTGACAGTGACATCATGTCTGAGAGTGACGTCTGAGAGTGACATCATACCCGAGAGTGACATCATGTCTTAAAATGACGTCTGAGAGTGACATCATGTCTAAGAGTGACATCATGTCTGAAAATGACGTCTGACAATGACATCATGTCTAAGAGTGATTTTTAATGTGAACTCCGCTGTCTCTGGTCTCCAGGTAAACAGACACTGAAGGTTTTCGATGGTGACGACGCAGCCAAGAGGAATCAGTTCCGTTTGGTTTCCATCCCTCGAATAATCAAGAATGAGGAAGTGGTGGTGAGATGTTTACTCATGCTCAACTTTCATCTGTCAATATAAACATCATAGCTGCGTCCCAAATCACACGCTTGTGCTTTAGTGTAAGTGTATTGACTAACTCTAAAAATTCCAAAAAGAACAAGGGGAGGAGCTGTCCGGTGCTAAACAGAAGGGGGAGGAGCTGTCCGGTGCTAAACAGAAGGGGGAGGAGCTGTACGGTGCTAAATAGAAGGGGGAGGAGCTGTCTGGTGCTAAACAGAAGGGGGAGGAGCTGTACGGTGCTAAATAGAAGGGGGAGGAGCTGTCCGGTGCTAAGGAGAAAGGGAGGAACTATTGGGTGTTAAGATGAAGGGGAGGAGCTATCAAGATCTAAGCAGAATGGGAGGAGCTATCCAGTTCACCAGCTATCCGGTGCTAAGCTTCTGTAGCCAAAGCAAATTCCTTGTGTGTGTGAAGCACACTTGGCAGTAAAAACTGACTCTGATTCTAAGCTCAAGGGGAGGAGCTTTAAGGTGTTAAACAGATGGGGAAGAACTATTGGGTGTTAAACAGAAGGGGAGGAGTTATCATGTGCTAACTAGAAGGGGAGGAGCTATCGGTGGTTAGTAGATGAAGGTGAGGAGTTATCGGGTGCTAAGCTGAAGGGGAGGAGCTATTGGTGCT
The DNA here is from genome assembly GCA_903798195.1 of Danio kyathit. Classification (NCBI taxonomy): domain Eukaryota; kingdom Metazoa; phylum Chordata; class Actinopteri; order Cypriniformes; family Danionidae; genus Danio; species Danio kyathit. The sequence goes on along the minus strand of LR812532.1, from coordinate 63,114,696 downwards.
TAGCTGAAGGGACGGAGTTAAGCTGCAGTCACACTAGAGTTTGTGTGTGCGAAATTCTGTCGTACGGCGCTGCAAAAAGGGGCGGGATTAAACAAGACATTTGATGACATATAAGAAAGTGAGCAATTGGTCCATATGTTAAATTTCTGTCCAGAGAGGCCATGTGTTGATCCTCGAATGGTCTCACGCAGTCAAGTGATGCGATTTTGCAGGTCAGAGTTCACCAAGCTTGAACTTTCCAACGCAGTGATATGCGAAACTTGACGCACGACCTGACGCATTTGCGTGCGTTTGAATGGAAGTCTATGGGGGAAAAAGTCCAGTGTGACCGCAACTTTATCGGGTGCTAAGCTGAAGGGGAGGAGCTATTCGGTGGTAAGTAGAAGGGGGAGGAGCTATCTGGTGCTAAGCTGAAGCGGAGGAGATATCAGCTGTTAAACAGAAGGGGAGGAGCTTTTGAGTGCTAAGCTGAAGGGGAGAACTATTGAGTGCTAAGATGAAGGGGAGGAGCTATCCATTAAGCTGAAGGGGAGGAGCTATTAATTGTTAAGCAGAAGGGGAGGAGCCACTGGTGTTAAACAAAAGGAATAGAATTATTTGTTTTGGATTGTGCACATAATATTCTCCAATGGAGACATTTACTTCGCCTTCTAATTGTGAATGCAGCTGTACGGATTACAGACACTATTTGTGCATTTGCTGATTTATTTCACTAATTTAGCAACTGTTATCATTGTCTTAGAAATGTCTTGATTTATTGGTTAGTTAAAAAACATTAGTGCTCCGTTTGGGACGACACTAAACCCTGAGTGTGTAAGGGTGTAGAGAATCATTTGAAACACAGCTCATGTTTGATTAACTCTGTAAATCTGCTGCAGGAGTCTGCGCTCAGAGCCTTTTACATCCCAGATGAAGCCCAGGATTACGAGCTGCAGAGTTACGGCCAGCAGGGTCTGTTCACCGAGGACATTATCAACCGTAACGGCACACCGGACAACAAATCTGTCTTTAAAGACGCTGCGTCTGATTCCTGGCTGCTCCGAGCCAAACCCAGAGACACAGAGGTGCTGAAGATTTACCCCGGCTGGCTCAAGTGAGTGATAATAATGCACTATATCACATCTTAGAAGTATAAAAACACAGACCTGCATAGGGAAATATCTTACTTTCATATATTGACAGCATTCCAATCATGCAGTTAGTGGACTTTCAAGAGCTAAATATATCATATATTTACCTACAGATGAATTTGAGGCCTCCATATTTTAAAGTTTAAGTTCATTAAAGTTCATTGTGTCCAAATGACGCACCTCTGTTTAGAAGACAAAGTTAGCGGTATATACAGTTGAAGTCAGAATTATTCGCCCCCCTTTGAATTTTTTTTTCTTTTTTATTTAATATTTCCCAAATGATGTTTAACAGAGCAAGGAAATTTTCACAGTATGTCTGATAATATTTTTTCTTCTGGAGAAAGTCTTATTTGTTTTATTTCGGCTAGAATAAAAGCAGTTTTTAATTTTTTAAAACCATTTTAAGGTCAATATTATTAGCCCCTTTACGTAAGATATTTTTCTCGATAGTCTACAGAACAAACCATCATTATACAATAACTTGCCTAATTCCCCTAACCTGCCTAGTTACCCTAATTAACCTAGTTAAGCCTTTAAATGTCACATTAAGCTGTATAGAAGTGTCTTGAAGAATATCTAGTCTAATATTTACTGTCATCATGACAAAGAGAAAATAAATCAGTTATTAGAGATGAGTTATTAAAACTATTATGATTAGAAATGTGTTGAACAAATCTTCTCTCCGTTAAACAGAAATTACGGAAAAAATAAACAGGGGGGCTAATAATTCAGGGGGGCTAATAATTCAGGAGGGCTAATAATTCAGGAGGGCTAATAATTCTGACTTCAACTGTGAATAAGTAGACCAGAATGGAAAATCAGTTTTACATTCAAAACTGTATAAATTGTAAAGCCAACACATAGTAAAGAGAGTCCCAGAATGAAGAGTTGACTTCTCTAAGGGTTTCATGGTACTTAATCTCCAAACAGAGCACGCATCAGCTTCAGAAAAGCAGACAGTAATGGTGTAAAACAGGGCAGGTGTATATGAAAGACATCAACACACACACACACACACACACACATAGAACATGGAGACAAATTTACACAGCATCCATAGGTTTAGGTAGGGCTGGGCGATATGGCAAAAAAAAAAAATCTCAATTTTTTTCATAAAGTTTGACTGATTCACGATTTCGATTTCGATTTTTTTATTTATTTTTTCATTAATTTTTTTTTACTGTGTAACTACCTTACCAGTTTACCTTGTTCATTTAAATTTAAATAAATGCTGAAACTAGTTTTTTTTTATGCTCACTTGTAAAAGAAAAGCAATAGTGTGACTAAACGCGGTTATGGCACTCTCTCATATAGGGATGCTAAACATAGCTACAATAGAAGTCACAGCACCCGTATTTATGTAGAGGTCATATGTTGTGCAGCTTTGGGCAAATTTTATTTGGAGAGAAAATGACCAAAATGTAACGTGAAGATTGAAAAGGATTGGAGGGGAAATAAATATTTCAAATCTCTGTACATAACAGAAAAATAAACAATGATAATGCAACAATAGTTTATCTGTATTAGTGGCATGGCAGAAATATATATTTAGACAGGCCTTGTCAAAGTGAGCGGGCACTTTCACTAATAAAAAATATAGCACTTAAATTATTTCATAACAATCAATAAAATAACAGCGGTTTTATATCAAAAAATGGTAATGATATAAAATATACTACATTTTGATGGTAAAATATAACCATTTAAACGATTTTGTATTTAAATATTAAATAACGAATGCATCAAGTTAAATATAAAAAAACGAATGAAACAACACACAGCATATCAGGATATAAAGGACTATATTTAGCAGAATGCTGCTCTTTTTATCTTTGTAATTTTATAGTTTTATTTTTGTTATTTTAATAATTTTTTGTCTTCATAAATAACTAACGAGCTATAGACAAATATCTGCTTGACGTTTTAGAAAATATTTGTGCGTAGCTACACCACCCAGTATATATTAAAGATCACCGTGAAAAAAAAACCCCACAGAAACCTGTAACATATCTATATATATTTAAATGTCTATCTTATATTTAACTGACTCGTATAATGGCCTATAGCTGAAATGTTGGAAATTGCTTAATTTATTTTTATAAATCATTTGTCGATACGTATTAATATTTTTTGGAGTAAAACTGCCGACATTTAAGAATCCATATTTATTTTATTCATTCATTCATTTTACTTGTTTATTGGTGCATATATGGGTTATGATTTAATTCATACAGTACCTTGGACAGCTACTGTGCCACTCCGTAATTCAAGCAAAAGTCCAAATTAAAGAAAGATTTGACTTTCTGCGGTGACCGACATTTACAACACGCCGTAACCGTCCTTCAGGTGGTGCGCGGGTCCCCGTCTCGCAGCTCGCGCGGGAGACACAGACGGCTGCGGGACGCGAACAACAGCACGACGCGCATGGAAACATTCGCGAAGCTGGCTGTCTGACTGCGGGGCTGTTGTTGCTCTAGCGGGAAAATGTCCCGGTGTTCCCAAAGGCCGGTCCGCCCTGGCGCGCTTCTGCTAAATCAGCTGTGGCAGCACATCAACAGAGCCGCGACGTCAACACACAGAATCAGCACAATTCAGCACGGTTGTCTAACAGTTTAGAACGGTTTGGCATGATAGTGGAAAAGCGGCTTTAATATTTTTATTAAAAAACCGCGATTCCTCGATTTTGTAAAAAATAAAATCGTCTTAAAACGTAAATTCGATTTAATCGAAAAAATCGAAAAAACCGCCCAGCCCTAGGTTTAGGTGAATGAAACCAAAAATTTGAAGAGTTTCGAAAGATTTTTCGAAGATTTTACTTTGCTTTGTTTTGTATTCGTTAATTTAGTTTAGTTAAGTTTTCATTTCATTTCGTTTTTCATTTGGTTTGCTGTATGGCCTTTAAATAGTTTTAAAAGATATTCTGGGTACAGTGTGATTGTTTTGTTTTTGTTTTTGTTTAGTTTTGTTTCATTTTTTTCTTTTGTTTTGTATGCTGTATGGCCTTTGAACAGTTTCAAAAGATTTTCTAAAATTTTGGGTATAGTGTGTGTTGTTTTGTTTTTGTTTTGTTTTGTTTAGTTTTCATTTGGCCATTTGTCCACATGAAAACATGTGACTTAAACTGAAAGTTTATCAGATGACTTAAACTGAAACTGTTTCAAAAGATTTTCCAGAATTCTGGGTTTTGTTTTTATTTTGCTTTGCTTTGTTTTCGTTAATTTCGTTTCGTTTTCATTTTGTTTCATTTGGCCGTTTGTCCACACGAAAACACAGTATCAGGTGACTTAAACCAAAACTTTGAACAGTTTCGAAAGATTTTTCAGAATTCTCGGTTCTGTTTTGTGTTTTGTTTTGTTTTCCCCTTAGTTTCATTTCGCTTCGCTTCATTTTTGTTTCATTTTTGTTTTTGTTTTGTTTGCTGTATGACCTTTGAACAGTTTCAAAAGATTTTCTAAAATTCTGGGTACAGTGTTGTGTTGCTTTGTTTTTGTTTTGTATTGTTTTGTTTTCATTTGGCCATTTGTCCACACAAAAACACATTATCAGGTGACTTAAACTGAAACTTTGAACAGTTTAGAAAGATTTCCCAGAAATGTTTTGTGTGGAGCGATTGATTCTAACGCACTACGATTGGACACTAATGTCCTTTATATAATATTTGACCACATTAAATCAAAGTGTGCTCAGAATTACAGTGTTGAATTTAAACAGAGGTTAATCATGGGACGGAAAGTTTTTTTGATGTTTTATGCTTTTAGATGAGGAATGTAATGAGGAAAGTTTTGTTTTTTGGTGTGTGTGTGTGTGTGTGTGTGTGTGTGTGTGTGTGTGTGTGTGTGTGTGTGTGTGTGTGTGTGTGTGTAGGGTTGGAGTCTCCTATATCTCCGTCACTGCAGGCAGAGGCAGCACAGTGAACTCTGTCATTACAGAAGCGCTTGCACAGCTGAGAAAACAGGTAAGGGTTATTAATTCAACTTATTTAACAATTATTTGTGTCTGTAATGTCAGGGTTTGTGGTGGGGAAACTCAAGTGCAGGAAATAAGGGTATTTATTAAAAATAAAATAAAACAAAGAGCAAAATAAACAACCCCGAGGGGGAAAACATTAACGAAACAAATATACACACAAACAAACTAGACAAGGCAGGCTGGCAGGGATCTGGACAGGACAAGGAGGAAGCGGTGTACAATGATGACGAACTGGCACAGGACAGCAGACATGAGGAGATTATATACAAGCGTAAATTAACACACAAACAGGTGAACATGATAAACTAATAATGGGTTAACAAGGAGGGTGGGGCTAGACAATAAACGGGAGAGCACATGACACAAAGACAACAAGCCATGTGCTCACATAAAACAAGACTAGAACACGCAAGCACAAACACAACACCAACAGACGACTGAACAGGGGACACGAGCACACGATAGATGTAAACATCTTACCGTGCGCTCACACATAAGCACCGCGCATGCTTCATCTCAGCGCCAACAGAAACCAAAACCAACCAGACTGAGACGCTGAGAATAAAACAGCGCGATGCCGACAGAACAAAACAAACACGAGTACGAGCGCACGCATCACAAGCACACGCAGGCCACACTCATGACAGCGCGCGCACACAGAGACACACACAATGACAGAACACAAGTGCTCGACCTGAGAAAACTCAAGCCGAGCACAACAGAGCATGACAAGACAGAGCTAGTGTCTGGACTCTGCCACCAAAACAAGAGATAATTAAAGCTGCAAGCAGCGATGATAGGGACCTCGCACCCCGGCTCACCGCCGCCCGGTGGCCTCAGGATGACAGCGAACAGCGAACAATATTAATTTAAGCCGATGTATAAAAAAAACCTGAGAAAAATCACAGATTTATGCCAAATTTCCTCCTGTCAGCAGGTGGCGCTATGACTGTGACTCAACATTGGCATGTAGATGTCTTCAGGAGAGGAACTTTATCAACCATGTGAAGTTTCAGGCAGATCGGACATTGTGTGGTTGAGTTATAAGCCAAACTACCTTTTGCCAGCAAGTGGCGCTATAACTGTAACTGGATATTGGCATGTAGATGTCTTCAGGAGAGGACTTTTATCAACCATGTGAAGTTTCAAGCAGATCGGACATTGTGTGATTGAGATATAAGTACTTCCTGTTCAATGGCGAAGCGTTGATGTTTGTCAGTTGGCCACGGACACGCCCATCGGCACAATATATCATCGCTAGAGCTTTCAGATAACACCACCTAAATTTGGTGCTGATACGATAAAATTTGTGCGAGGAGTTTGTTATGCTGTAAAACACAACACTTCCTGTTGCCACCAGGTGGCGCTATAACTGTAACTGGATATTGGCATATAAACGTGTTCAGGTCAGGACGGTTATCATACGTGTTAATTTTGAGGCAGATCAGATAATGCATGCCTGAGTTATAGCAACTTCCTTTTTCATGGCGAATCGTCAAAGTTTGCGAGGCCGCCACGGACACGCCCATCAACGAAAACTCTAAAGCTTCGCAATTTAACATCGCCAAGGCCTTTAGATGATAAAACCCAATTTTGGTGTTGATCGGATAAAATCCCTAGGAGGCGTTCGTTCAAATACAACGCCTGGAAATGGCAAAAACGCCACTTTTTCGCCACAGGAAGTCAAAAATATCCGACTTCCTGTTGGGTTTGAGATATTGCTCCAAGAGACTTTTTTGTATGGTTTGGCATGTTTGAGGTGTGTGCCAATTTTCGTGCGTGTGCGTGATTCGTAGCTCGGGGGCTAGTCCGTCACATGCGCATAGGTGGCTCTGTCGAGTCATTTTGCCACGCCCACTTCCGAAACATATAACAAACGTACATTTTCACCACTTCTGGGGCGTGTGCAAAGTTTCGTGAGTTTTCAGGCATGTTTAGCCCCTCAAAATCGCGATTCATTCTGCGGAAGAAGAAGAAGAAGAATAAACAGAGCAATTCCAATAGGGCCTACGCACCGTTTTGGTGCTCGGCCCCTAACAAGACCAGAGTGGCAGAACCCTGACATGTAACATATATACATATATAATAATAATAATAATAATAATAATAATAATAATAATAATAATAATAGTGCCGTAAAATGCACATAAATGTAAGCAGTTAGTCTGAGAATTAACCAGATTTATGATTTTTTTAAAACAATGTATTAAAGGTGCTGTATGTAAGTTTTTGACTCTTCTAAAGCATAAAAATACCATAATATGTGTGCAGATATTTAAGAAACATCCCAAGTGAACATACTTGTTTAACTGAAAAACAATGCTGAAGTCAGATATTCTGCTTTGAAAATGTTTTTTTCCGTGCCGGAACGCTGTCTTTGTTTAGGTAATTTTCACATGCACATGCCAGTTTAGCCAATTATAATTCAGCACCCCGGGTTGCCTTGTTGGAAAACAGCATATTTCATTCATTCATTCATTCATTCAGAAAGACTCTGAAAGCATGCGTCCATGAGCGAAATGCTACAGTGTAGTGGAAAGTATCAGATGTCAAAATGAGACAGATTCAGTTCCACATGACGTTAATTAGCAAATGACATAAATATTAGGAACGTGAGCAGGTTACATCGCGTGTCCTAACAACACGATGTGACGAGATTGTTATGAGTGATGAGCCATTTGGCTGTTTGCACCACAAAACACGGCAGAAATGTAAATACAGCCTTTCAGAAGCACAGAATATGCACTCACTCACAAAACGGTAAGGTTTAGAATCTATTTAATACATGTTAACCCTCTTTAACATCATTAAATGTAGATGCTGAATCACTCATATGTGTTTAGTTCTAAAGTTCAATTTCAAACTGTTTATTGTATTGTCCAGATCTGAGGTGAACTTTCTGCTTTCAGTATATGGTAATACACGTCATGTAAAATGCATTCAAACTCGCATTGTTAGCATTTAGCACTGAATAAAGCACACAAGGCTTACCTGAGGTGATCTGTCATAGGTTTCTGTTGTTCAGCTGTGAGAAATAGAAGCCGCTTCTAATAAATCAATTCGAGGTGTTGGTTAGAACCAAAACTCCTTTTAATATGGAGAATATTCCCTCAATCGCGTGTCGTTGCTTTTATTTAGAACACAGTTTAAAATCACTCAAACTGGCAACCCGGCGTACCTTTATTATGATTCAGGACTGCAATACCTAGTTCAACCACTGGGTGTCAAACTTACATACTGCACCTTTAAGGCAATCCCCCAACCCCCCCAAAAATATGTATTTGTTTGTGGTTTTTATACAAATATTTGAAAATGTCCATAGGAGGAAAATCCTGATGACTTTAACCTGGTAGAAGTGTTCATGAGCAGCAAACAAGGCAAGTTCCTGTATATTTATCTATATTATATATATACACACACGCATATGTTGTTACAGTGTCATAAATGTAAAGTTTCTTTTTCATTGCAGTGTATATATTTGGTGGTTATATGCACTGTAAAAGTAATATGTTATTTTTTAATCTTTATTATCTGTATATACACTATAAACACACATTTTATTTATATTCAATTTTATGCTCCCACTTTAGTAATTAAGTGGCCTTAGATACTATGCACTTACATTTACATCAGTCATTTATTACAATGCACTTATTATTTACATGCATGTTTTTACATTGTACTAATATGCTTAAAATGATCTGCTTGTAATTACATCTCTAACCACATTTATACCTACCCTTAACTTAAACCAACCTTAAATCTACCCATACCCCCAAAACTGTCCATAACCTTACCCGTATCCCACTTCAAGGGCACCAGAAGTGGTTTGCAGTACTATATAAACACAATTCGTACATTGTATAGATTTTCTGATGCAAGTACATAGTAATTAAGGCCACTTAATATAAAGAGGGGCCCATATGTAGAATGTGTATTTTTATAGTTGACAAGACTGGTACAAATAGAAATCTGTGTTTCCTGATGTCCTGATTTTGTGTTTGTCATCATCTTCAGTCCAGCGGCAGATACTCAGCGGTCAGGAGCTTTTACTGGATAAACTGCAGGAGATACGGAAGGTGCGTAAAGCAAAGACCATCCTGATAGTCAAACACCACTCTTTAAGGCTTTGAAATGGGCATTTTCTTATTCAGTGTTTGACGTAATCTCAATTTAAACATGAAGTGAGGGCGGGGCATATCATAGCTCCTCCCCTTTTTGAAGACACATACTGATATCCTTAATATACAGATACTAACATCTATTTTTTTTAAAGTAGTGCAATATGATTTGGGCATTTACAGTGCTTGTTATATGGAGTTTCAGAAAATGTCTTATGCATATCGAGAGAAGGGTGTTTCTTCTAAATTTACTCTAAATCTTAGCTGAAAGTAACGTAACACATACTTTCACTTTAAAAATTCACACATTTATTTATTTTTAGAGTGATTTTTACTATGTGTGCGTGTGTGTGTTTTTCAGACTTCTCTGCGACAGATGAATCAGACGCGGTTTTACCTGGAGGAGGTGAGGAATCGTGTGGTGCAGGTCAGTCTGCTTCTGGGAGGATTTCCAGCTGATCTCAGCAAAGAGGAATACACACACCTGCTGACCGAACACCTCGCTATCAAAAGTGAGTCTCCTGTGATTAGGGCTGGGGAAAGTGTATTTCTGTATGATTTGTGATATACAGAATATTTTTTGGTATTTTTAATTGTTTTATATTTAATAAGGGCTGCACAATATATTGAAAAATAATCGTTATCGAGATAATAATATATGCAGTATACATACCACAGAGAAGTGCAATATTCATTCATTCCGCTTAGTCTCTAATTTATCACAGCGGAATGAACCGCCAACTACTTTGACATATGTTTTACACCTTTCAGCCACAACCCAGTACTGGGAAACACCCATACACTCTCACATTCACACTCAGACACTACGCCCAATTTATTCATTCATTCATTCATTCATGTTCTTTTCAGCTTAGTCCCTTTATTAATCCAGGGTCGCCACAGCGGAATAAACCGCCAACTTATCCAGCATATGTTTTATGCAGCGGATGCCCTTCCAGCCGCAACCCATCTCTGGGAAACATCCACACACACTCATTCACATTCATACACTACAGACAATTTAGTTACCCAATTCACCTGTACCGCATGTCTTTGGACTGAGGGGGAAACCAGAGCACCCCAGGAAACCCACACGAACTGACCCAGCCGAGGCTCAAACCAGTGACCTTCTTGCTATGAGGCGACAGCACTACCTACTGCGCCACTGTGTCGCCACGCCCAATTTACTTAATGTAATTATTAGTGCAATAAATTAAGTTAATTGTATGTGCCAAGCATTTGTGCACTGCATGTATAGGTCGTTTCCAAATCTGACCAATCAGATGGGGCCTTTACTGTCTTTAGCCCCGCCTCTCCAATAGGTGCTGAAGCTAGAGCTGAAAATAAACACTAATGCTGGGAGACGAGCGAGGAGTTATTTTCAGCCATTTGTGATGTTTTAAAGTCTAATTATTTTTAGATTTAGGCCCAATCCCAATTCTACCCCTTAGCCCTTCCCCTTGTTCAATTCAATTCAATTAATCTTTATTTGAATAGCGCTTTTACAATGTAGATTGTGTCAAAGCAGCTTCACATAGAAGATTATAGTGAATGTAAACAGTGTCAGTTCAGTTTTCAGAGATTGAGTTCAGTTCAGTTTAGCTCAGTTCAGTGTGGGTTAATAATCACTACTGAGAGTCCAAACACTGAAGAGCAAATCCATCGATGTGCAGCTCTACAGATCCCGAACCATGCAAGCCAGTGGCGACAGCGGCGAGGAAAAAACTTCACCAATTGGCGAAAGCGAATAATTAAAAAACCTGGAGAGAAACCAGGCTCAGTTGGGCACGACCATTTCTCCTATTGCCAAAACGACGTGTGGAGAGCTGCAGTCTAGGCGACAGAGGCTGGAGAATGCTGGACGACAGCGAAGACTCGTCTGTCCCTGGAGCGTCACAGGAATCAGTCTCATGCTCTCCACTCCTCCATGACCACCACAGCAGCTGCTCAGGATACGGCCTGGTCCAGGATTATGAAAACCTTGGGATCATCTCGTCGCTGGTCTTGTATCAGTGGCGCTGCGTAGTCTCAGGGTCTCGAGATGAGTATGCCCAGGTGGAAATAGAGAATAAGGAGAATAATTAGAGTAGCTGCTGTTCATGGTGTATATAAACGAGATGCAAAAACCTGCGTGGGGCACACTCATGTATCATACCGCTAAGTGATGCACTGAGTGCATGCTTTGCTAAAAAGATAGGTTTCCCAATTCTCTTTAGCTTGAAGGTGTAGGGCTAAGGGGTAGGAGTATATAGCCCTTCAAACGAAGATTTTTCAGGACCACACTCGAAAACAAGGGGTTAGAAAATTTCCCAGAATGCACCAACCACAGCTGCACCCGGAAGTCAGGAGATCCACAAATTAGTATTTTTTTGTCATTATTATGAATTTTTACATCTAAAAAGCACATGTTTTAATATATTCATAACCGCGTTCGTGTTTTAGAGTCATGCTTTAAAAAAAAAAACGCTAAAATGAAAAATAAAAAAAAATAAAAATTTGGGGATCTATAATCCTTAATCATGACTCCTGTACAGCAGTCCTACAACATTCTGACACTCGATGACACTCGAATCCCCTGTCAGAAAAGTCAAGTGTCTGGGAATGAGCTTTTACAGTATCTGCTATAATGTTAATGCTGTTTTTCGTGTGTTTACATGATGAATATGGCCACTGTGTAAATACACAGTATAGTTATGATCTTATTGCCACATTAGATCGTTATGATAACATGATATATGCCTTCAGTGATTTCCTGAAGATAAACACCAATAAATAACACAACTGGAATAACTCCAGCAGTCGCCATCGTCTGATCTCATATGAAGCAGGAGATGGTGATGACATCTGATGACGTGTGCAGGTGCTGTAGTGCTGTCTCAGTTCTTAAGGGTAAATTTTGAAGCCCTTCCCCTTCACACTCGGTTTTAAGGGCCAAGGGGATACAAAAATATAATTGGGATTGAGCCTTATTACCTTAAAATATATCTATGACCTGATTATTTTAGTATGATCATTACATAAATAAATCATTACGTCATCACAACAATGAACAACATGAAACTTTTTTACAATATACAGCTGAAGTCAGAATTATTCGCCCCCTTTGAATTTATTTCTTTTCTAAATATTTCCCAAATGATGTTTAACAGAGTAAGGAAATTTTCACAGTATGTCTGATAATATTTTTTCTTCTGGAGAAAGTCTTATTTGTTTTATTTCGGCTAGAATAAAAGCAGTTTTTAATTTTGTAAACACCATTTTAAGGTGAATATTATTAGCTCCTTTAAGCTAGATATTTTTTCTGATAGTCTACAGAACAAACCATCATTATACAATAACTTGCCTAATTCCCCTAACCTGCCTAGTTACCCTAATTAACCTAGTTAAGCCTTTAAATGTCACTTTAAGCTGTATAGAAGTGTCTTGAAGAATATCTAGTCTAATATTATTCACTGTCATCATGACAAAGAGAAAATAAATCAGTTATTAGAGATGAGTTATTAAAACTATTATGATTAGAAATGTGTTGAAAATAATCTGCTCTGCGTTAAACAGAAATTGGGGGAAAAAATAAACAGGGGGCTCCTAATTCAGGGGGGCTAATAATTCTGACTTCAACTGTAGATAAATCCATACAGTAATGTGAAAGTGTTTGCTCCCTTACTGATGTCTTCTTTTTTTTGCATGTTTGTCAGACTTTAATGTTCAAATCATTAAACAAATGTAAATATTAATCAAATGTAATGCAAGTAAACACATCATGCAGTTTTTAAATGAAGTTTTTCATATTATTAAAGGGAATTCTGCCCTGTGTGAAAGAGTTTTATGCAAAGTATAAATGCAAAATGCTTAAAGGGCACCTATGGTGAAAAATCTACTTTTCAAGCTGTTTGGACAGACATATGTGTAGGTATAGTGTATAGACCTTGGGTGCTCTACCCTGTTCCTGGAGATCTACCTTCCTACAGAGTTCAGCTCCAACCCTGATTAAACACACATGAACCAATAATTACAGGCAGGTGTGTTTGATATGGGTTGCAACTAAAATCTGCAGGAAGGTAGATCTCCAGGAACAGGGTTGAGCAACCCTGGTATAGACTGTCATATTGGGGTGATATAAACACACCCAGTCCTTTTTTTAAAATTTAACAGCATATAAATGGTGGACCAATTGGAGCGGTTTTCAAACCGACTGCAACTTGACATAGGAGTGTGGTTCCCCCGTCTATCAATATTGATTGACAGGTGCGCATTACCACATCCTCAGTTTGTTGTTTCACGTCCGCCATTTTCAGCGTGTGAGTCAAATCGATGCCACCAAAGAAACACCCTTGCTCTATTTTTAGATGTAAGGCTCATTGGGCTCAACACAAGAGCCTTTATCGTCTTCCTGCAACAGAGATTTTCCATTTAGTGGCTATTTGCGCTGAACACGCCGTGAATGCAACGTATCGAGATTCAGGCCATTAAAAACTGCTGATCCACCGAGTCTTTCAGCACTCCCTCCGAAAACACTCGATTGATCTCGGTTGGCGGATCAACATTCACCACATGATCGCTCTCATCATTGCAAATGTGTACTTTTCATTGCGTCTTCCTTAAACTTCAGCCGTTTGCATTTCCCGCGGTCACAGAAGCTCCCTGTCATCTCAACTAGGTGCTGCTGGAAAGTGCGAGTGTGTTGCCTCGCGTGTGCATCCCTCCATTGGAAATAAGGAACTTGCCTTAGTTATAGCCTCAGTCAAAGTTAATCCAGTGTGCGTGGTTAATAGTCTCGGTGTACAAGCTTGGAACTTTAAACTAGCACACAGCTGGCATAACTTTGTTTAGTTGGCGCAGTTTAAACACGGTGTTGAGAAGCCTTTACGATTAATTAACCGTGACGAATTAAAGCACGGTTAATAGTGAAACCGGTTAATCATTACATCCCTGTATGGATGCATCGTTACATAGCGGCTGTAAAACTTTACAAAGACACAAATGATTTTGTGACTACCACTCTGACACATTCTGGCACATTAGGATTATTCATTCCTCAACAGTCGTCTCTGCTTGGTCTGTGTCCGAGTCGTACATGTACGGCTGAATGCTGTCCCTCTCATTCATGTTGCTTCTCTCTGTCTGCCTGTCTGTTGCCATACACAAAGTGTGGGAGCTCTTGTTAAGTTTGGCGGGAAGTCAAAACTAATTTTCATGTGAAGCAACACACCCCTAAAACAATGACCTGTGTACACGCCCCCAAAATGACACTGCTTAATACATTATAATAAAAAAAATCTAAACCTAAACTGGCACACTCAGAAGAACCATAATATTAACATTAAATCTTAAAAATGGGGTAAAATAGGTGCCCTTTAAATGGGTTGTTGCTAGAAGGGATACGGCTCTGGTGGTAAGATAACAGGTATTATTTATTAATTTATGCATTGCATTGTGTTTATTAATATCTACCTCTGCCCTGCCCAAACCCTAAACCGCACAGTAATGCAAAAATAGTAATGAAGTATTCTGAGAAATAATCACATTTTGAAAATCATCAAAATTGGTGACGGTAGCTGGCAACTTTCATTCATTCATTTTCCTTCGGCTTAGTCCACAGGTGTTAAAGCCAGTTCCTGGAGAGCCGCAGCTCTGCACAGTTTAGTTCCAACCCTGCTTCAACACACTTACCTGTAGTGCTAACCACTGCGCCACCTTGCCCCCCATGGCTGGCAACTTAAAAAAAAAAACATGCTGGCAGGGAATGAGTTAAACTCTGTAAAAACAAATATGGTGAATGGAGCTCTTAGGATTATGATAATCTTTCTGTGAAAATGTGCTGGCCTGTAAATCTGCCATCAGTCATTGTGTGAGGATTACAGCGGATGATGGAGGCACTGCTGGAGGTAACACTAGCTATATGCATTGCACATTACATAATGATTAAAATAGTAACATGATTATCTAATACAGGGGTTCTCAACCTTTTGCAAGCCGGGCCCCCCCTTAAAGCTGGTTTATTGCAGTTGGGGCCCCAGTGACCCCCCCCCCCCCCAACCCCCCCCCCCCCCCCCCCCCCCCCCCCCCCCACCCACCCAACACACACACATCTCCAAATACACCAGTAAAAGTCACTGGATTTGTCGCTTTTGACAAAAAAAAGTCACCAGGAGGATTTTTTTGTGTTATAATCAGTGCTTAAAGTGGGGGAAAAGGTGGTGGTACTCTCTTTGCATTGGCAAATCATTACATTTTTACAATGAAAAACAAAACTTGGAGATATTGCCGTTACGACAATTTATTGTTATTTATTTATTTATTAACAACATGAATGTATTTAAACATGTTTGTGTGTGCGTGGCTGCGTGCGTGCATGTATTTCACAAAAACTAAAGGAAAGCTTTAACTGTAGCCTATATTCTGACTAGTTTATTTGTTTTATATATACAGTTGAAAGCAGAAGTTTCCATACACTGTATTAAGGCACATCATCATTTAAATAAAGTCAGATGTTAATGTGATTAAACTTTTCCTCTTTTAGGTAAGTCAGGATGATCACATTTGTTTCTGTTCTGCTTAACAGCAGAATAATGAGAGAGATATTTTTGGAGAAATTGTTATAACTCTTCTTGAAAGATTATTCTGCCTCTGAAAAAGCTCAGATGATGGTGTCAAGCTTTTGGAAGTTTCTGATTGGCTAATTGACAACATTTGAGTTAATTGGAGGCACAACTGTAGAATAGTATTGAAGGAAAACATCAAACACACTGCTTCCTTGTGTGACAACATGGGAAAATCAACAAGCCAGAATCAACACAAAAGCCAGATTACAATTAGCTAAACTACACTGGGAACAGACTAATGTTTGGAGACATGTCCTGTGGTCTGATGGAGCTAAGATTGAACTGTTCGGCCATAATGACCAGTGTTACATTTGGAGGACAAAGGGGAAAGCTTACAAGCCTAGGAACACCATCCCAACTGTGAAGTATGGGGGCGGCAGCATCATGTTGTGGGGCTGTTTTGCTGCAGGAGGGACTGGTCCACTTCACAGCATAGATGGCATCATGAAGAAAGAACATTATGTAGAAATACTGAAGCAACATCTCAAGACATCAGCCAGGAAATTAAAACTTGGCCACAAATGGGTCTTCCAAACAGACCATGACCCTAAGCATACTGCCAAACTAGTTAACATGTGCTTTAAGGACAACAGAGTGAATGTTTTGGAGTGGCCATCACAAAGCCCTGAGCTCAATCCTATAGAAAATTTGTGGCCGGAGTTGAAAAAGCTTGTGCGAGCAAGACAGCCTACAAATCTGACTCAGTTACACCAATTCTGTCAGGAGGAATGGGCCAAAATTCCTGCAAACTATTGTGAGAAGCTTGTGGAAGGAGACCCAAAACATCTGACCAAAGTTACACAGTTTAAAAGCAAAGCTAAAGAAATACCAAGGAAATGTGTGTGTAAAGTTTAGACTGTCTAGAAATTAATAAACAATTCTCAAAAAACAATTCTCTCATTATTCTGGCGTTTAGCAAATGTAAATGATTTAGGTAATCCTAACAGACCTAAAATAGTAAACCTTTAGTATGATTTACCATCAGACATTTAAAAAAAAATGATTACATTTTTTAGTGTATGTAAACTTCTGGTTTCACCTGTACATATAAACTAAATACAACCTCACGTTTTATACGTTTGCAGCCTCTGCAGGGGTGTTTTTGACAATTAAGAGCCATATGAAAAATATGAAATAACGAATACGACAGTTTAAGGCAAGGACCTTAAACTTTTGGGGCTTGCACAGCTTCTCGAGGAGAAATCAAACAAATGAGCAGCGTTTTCTAAAGTCTATAAGCGCAGCACTCACAAATAAACTAAATTGACATACTGCAGGGCAACGCAGTGGCGCAGTAGGTAGTGCTGTTGCCTCACAGCAAGAACGTCGCTGGGTCGCAGGTTTGAACCTCGGCTGGGCTGGGTCAGTTGGCGTTTCTGTGTGGAGTTTGCATGTTCTCCCTGCGTTCGTGTGGGTTTCCTCCAGGTTGCAGCTGGAAAGGCATCCGCTGCGTAAAATCGTGCTGGATAAGTTGGTGGTTCATTCCGCTGTGGCGACCCCGCAAGGGACAAAGCCGACAACAAAATGAATGAATGACATACTGCAATAAATTTCAAAATGTGGTGTTTTTATATTTATAACAGAGAGCTGACAATTGACCATCACCTCTCGATTGAAAATGTGACACTGATTTCATATGACAGTTCAACAAACAACTTAATAATATTAAGACACTTATATTTTTGATGAAATAATGACTGTTTTGGTCTATTTTAGTAGCGAAAATAGATTCGATGAATCCGAACAAAGATCACAAATTTGCAAAAATGTGCAAATTTTTTTTTCTCCCATCCCGTAGCCTACTCGCTCCCCACACCACCACCCCCAATACCTTGTATTTGAACAAAAAGTGGCATGTGCAAAATTATTCTGGGCTTTCTGAGCATAATTGTGCTTATTATGCTTATTATTAAAGGAATACTTTAATCTTACAAGTCTTCAAGTTAAACAGTGGACCATTTTTTAATGCATGTAGACTTATTTTTTTTCTGACGTGGTAACTTTAGCTTAGCTTAGCATAATGAATTGAATTGGATTAGACCATTAGCATTTAATTCCAAAAATTTGAAAAAGTTTTGATCATTTTCCTATTTAAAGCTTTACATAATGAACTAAAAGCAACAAAGAAATTAAAAATGACAATTTTCTACTGCAATATTACTAGGATAATAATATTAATAGGATTATATCAGACTGGATTTTCCCAAAATATGCCTTAATTTTTCTGTATTTGTCAGAAATGTATAATTTGGCGTAATTAAATATCCAACTCTCTCTCTCTCTCTCTCTCTCTCTCTCTCTCTCTCTCTCTCTCTCTCTCTCTCTCTCTCTCTCTCTCTCTCTCTCTCTCTCTCTCTCTCTCTCTCTCTCTCTCTCTCTCTCTCTCTCTCTCTCTCAGGTCATCTGGTCTCCATCACTCACGTTTATGCAGGACAAGGTAAGACTGATCATTCATATTATTATTGTCAGTAGTGCACTATAATGTGTTGCATTCACAATTAAGCATTTGTATTTCTTATTGAGTCCTTGTAATATTGAGGGGTTTTTTCAACGTATTGCATTTTGCGTTTTATTAACATAACGTTGCATTTTAACATTGCATTTTACTACAATGCATCTCATAATGCAATTCATAACCGTAAATAAA
>LR812532.1:63086227-63091227 GCA_903798195.1 Danio kyathit | reverse complement strand
CTTTAAAACAATTAAAAACTGCTTTTATTCTAGCCGAAATAAAACAAATAAGACTTTCTCCTGAAGAAAAAATATTAGAGGAAATACTGTGAAAAATTCCTGAATCTGTTCAACATCATCTGGGAAATATTTAACAAAGAATAAATATTTCACGAATAATTTGGTCTTTGTGTATGTGTATGTGTATGTATGTGTGTGTGTGTGTGTGTGTGTGTGTGTGTGTGTGTGTGTATGTGTTGTACAGGCTGCACACCTTCAGAGACATCCCTCACTTCCGTATCCTGGTGTGTGGTGGTGACGGGACGGTGGGCTGGGTTCTGGGTGTGCTGGAGTCCATACGCCACAAAATCTGCTGTCCAGAGCCCGCCATCAGCATCATCCCTCTGGGCACAGGTGTGCGTGCGTGTGCGTGCGTGTGCGCGCGTGTGTGTGTGTATTAGGGCTGCACGATATGGGGAAAAAACTGACTTTGCATTGTGTGTGTGTCTGTGTTTGTGTATGTGGTGTGTGTGTATGTGTGTCTGTATTTGTGTGTGCGTGCATGCTTGCTTGTGTGCGTGTGTGTGTGCGCGTATTTGTGTGCATGTGTGTGTGTGTGTGTGTGTGTGTGTGTGTGCACGCACGTATTTGTTTGCATGTGTGCATGCATGTTTGTGTATCTGTGTTTGTGTATGTGGTGTCTGTGTGTGTGTGTCTGTGTTTGTGCGTGCATGCACGTCTGTGTGTGTGTGTGTGTGTGTGTCAGGGAATGATCTGGCTCGAGTGCTGCGCTGGGGTGCGGGCTACAGTGGTGAAGACCCCTATAATATCCTGCTGTCTGTGGACGAGGCTGAGGAGGTGCAGATGGATCGCTGGACCATTCTTCTGGATGCACAAGAGATGACTGAAGACGGAAAGGAGAACGGCTTTCTGGAGCCACCAAAGGTCAATTTACATTACATATCAATTATTAATATGCACATACAATTATTTTTGTGTGACTGTGTGTGTATGTACATATACATATACAGTATATATATATATAGTCAACACATGTAGTCAACATTTGCAGTGGATCATCATCACCTTTCCTCAGAGTGGTCCTGAAACTATTGAACAACACCCAATCTTGTGTTAGAATGATTTTTGAAAAACGTTTTTTAATCCACTTCAAATATATAACTATATACACTCACTGGCCACTTTATTAGGTACACTTTATTAGTACCAGGTTAGACTCACTTTTGCCTTCAGAACTGCTTTGATCCTCGGTGGCAGAGATTCAACAAGCTACTGGAAATATTCCTCAGAGATTTTGCTCCTTATTGACATGAGAGCATCACGCAGTTGCTGCAGATTTGTCGGCTGCACATCCATGATGCCAATCTCCCGTTCCACCACATCCCAAATGTGCTCTATTGGATTGAGCTCTGGTGACTGTGGAGGCCATTTGAGTACAGTGAACTCATTGTCATGTTCAAGAAACCAGTCTGAGATGATTGGCGCTTTATGACATGGTGTGTTATCCTGCTGGAAGTAGCCATCAGAAGATGGAGACACTGTGGTCATAAAGGGATGGACATGGTCAGCAACAATACTCAGGTAGGCTGTGGCGTTGACACCATGCTCAATTGGTACTAATGGACCCAAAGTGTGCCAAGAAAATCTCCCCCACACCATTACACCACCACCACCAGCCTGAACCGCTGATACAAGGCAGGATGATCCATGCTTTCATGTTGATGAGGCCAAATTCTGAGCCGACCATCCGAATGTGGCAGCAGAAATGGAGACTCATCAGACCAGGCAACGTTTCTCCAATCTTCTCTTGTCCAGTTTTGGTGAGCCTGTGTGAATTGTAGCCTCAGTTTCCTGTTCTTAGCTGACAGGAGTGGCACCCGGTGTGGTCTTCTGCTGCTGTAGCCCATCCGCCTCAAGGTTGGACGTGTTGTGTGTTCAGAGATGCTCTTCTGCAGACCTCGGTTGTAACGAGTGCTTATTTGAGTTACTGTTGCCTTTCTATCAGCTGGAACCAGTCTGGCCATTCTCCTCTGACCTCTGGCATCAACAAGGCATTTGCGCCCACAGAACTGCCGCTCACTGGATATTTCCTCTTTGTCGGACCATTCTCTGTAAACCCTAGAGATGGTTGTGCGTGAAAATCCCAGTAGATCAGCAGTTTCTGAAATACTCAGAGCAGCCCGTCTGGCACCAACAACCATGCCACGTTCAAAGTCTCTTAAATCCCCTTTCTTCCCCATTCTGATGCTCGCTTTGACCTGCAGCAGATCGTCTTGACCATGTCTACATGCCTAAATGCAGTGAGCTGCTGCCATGTGATTGGCTGATTAGAAATTTGCGTTAATGAGCATTTGGACAGGTGTACCTAATAAAGTGGCCAGTGAGTGTATACCTGTATATATATATATATATATACACACAGTAGTCAACATTTGCAGTGGATCATCATCACCTTTCCTCCGAGTGGTCCTAAAACTATTGAGCATCTCCCATTCTTGTGTTAAAATGATTCGGAAATACTTTTTAGAGTCACTTCAAATGTTGACTACTACACACATGTATGTATAAATATGTATATATATATGTGTGTGTGTGTAATCTTTAATCTTTATTTATTTATTAGTTTGTTTTTTATACAAGTATAAATAATGATGATAAAATAATAAGCAATAGTTTATTAATATACGTTTTTATATTCCTCTTAAACAAGTACATTTATTAATAAAAGTTATGCAATTATTATTTAGTGTGAGTCATATATATATATATATATATATATATATGAACAGTTCAGATGCAGAAACCTCTAAATGTAGTCTGAAATTGTCCTCTATCCATCCATCCATCTATCTTTATTATTAGTATTATTTATATATATATATATATATACCGTATATAAAAATATATATAATAATAATAATAGTCATAATAATAATGCCAAGTGTAGTAGTACTAATCTGGATATTTTATTTCACATTTGATTTAAGTATTTTTTTATAATAATAATGGCTTATGTAATATGTATAATTGTTTTTTAAATTGTTTCACATTATTGAATTTCATGTAATTTAATTAATGTCAGATGTTATCAATATTATTCATTCATTTATTCATTTTCTTGTCGGCTTTGTCCCTTGCGGGGTCGCCACAGCGGAATGAACCGCCAACTTATCCAGCACAATTTTACACAGCGGATGCCCTTCCAGCCGCAACACTCATACACTACGGACAAATTAGCTTACCCAATTCACCTGTACTGCATGTGTTTGGACTGTGGGGGAAACCGGAGCACCCGGAGGAAACCCACGCGAATGCAGGGAGAACATGCAAACTCCACACAGAAACACCAACTGACCCAGCCAGGCAACAGCACTACCTACTGCGCCACTGCTTTGCCTTAATATTATATATAATGATTAATAATAATAATAATAATGGCTTATGTGGTTTTTTCATCAACTTGAATATTAATAACAATAATGCAATTAATTATTAATTAAACTGTAATAATGAGTAATATAGTAATTATAATATTTACTAAACAAGTGTTGAGTTCTTCAGGTACTGGTGTCCTGCGTTTATATCTTCACATGTCTGTACAATTGCTGCAAATTAATACAAATCTGTCAGTTAATCTTTGTGTGTGCGCGCGTGTGTGTGTGTGTGTGTGTGTGTGTGCGCTGTAGATTGTGCAGATGAATAATTACTTTGGTCTGGGTATTGATGCTGAGTTGAGTCTGGATTTTCATCACGCACGCGAGGAGGATCCAGACAAGTTCAACAGCCGGTGAGTGTTGTGTTTGTGTGTCACAGTGAAACTCTTGGTGTGTGTTTTGACTGTGTGTGTGTGTGTGTGTGTTCCGCAGGTTCCACAATAAAGGTGTGTATGTGAAGGTGGGTCTGCAGAAACTGAGTCACACACGAAACCTCCATAAAGACATCAGACTGCAGGTGGACAAACTGGAGGTGGAGCTGCCCAACATAGAGGGACTGATCTTCCTCAACATCCCCAGGTACAACACACATACACCCACACTCGCACACTCTCACATTTATTTACTCTCACACACTGAACACACACACACATACAAACTCATTCACACTCAAGTCTGTGATTCAGTGTGAGATAGTGCAAGTGTAAATGTGAGTATGTGTGTGTGTGTGTGTGTGTGTGTGTGTGTGTGTGTCTTTGTGTCTGTATTTGAGTGCGTGTATCTTTGTGTGTGTGTGTAAGAGTTTGTTTGTGTAAAAATGACTGAGTTTGTGTGCGTGCGTGCGTGCATGCGTGTGTGTGTGCGCGTATGTGCGTGCATGTGGGTCCAAGTCAGTTCGTCTGTGTGTATGCGCGAGTGATTGTGTGTGTGGGATCATGTGTGTATGTGTGAGCAAATGCAAGAATGTGTGTGTAGTTGTAGTATTCATTACGTCAGTGGGAAGAGCAAGAGCCTGTGAAGCATGAATACATGAATATGCGTGTCTCTCTGTGCCCGTGTGTGTATGTGTGTGTTCAGCTGGGGCTCTGGTGCTGATCTCTGGGGTTCCGACAGTGACTCTCGCTTCGGACGGCCCAGGATTGATGATGGGATGCTGGAGGTTGTGGGAGTCACTGGTGTGGTGCACATGGTGAGTTATTGTCCATACACTGTTTCTGCACACATCTGCTTTAATAGATCACTGTAGCTTACATTACAAACGGTAATATCACATAAAACATTAGTGAATAAAGCAGCGGTTTCAGTCAGTGATGCACAGAAGAGTATAACCTCCTCAGCTGCTGCTGCTGCACAGATTCTCCACTGTGGTGTGTGTTCTCCTCTAATAAATGAGTTGCGCCTCAGAAGACCAAGACCAAGCGCAATGAACGCGGTGAATGCGGAGGCTTTAGGAGGCGTGATTACTGCTGTATTGTGATTATTGTGTTGTGATTACAGTTGTGTTGTGATGATTGTATTGTTGTGCAGGGTCAGGTTCAGAGTGGTCTGCGCTCCGGCATCCGCATC
>LR812532.1:62993957-63086219 GCA_903798195.1 Danio kyathit | reverse complement strand
CCCCCTCTTTAATTTTGGATTGCCTCCAATTGCCGTCAACCACCCAACCCCTGCACCACTTTTGGTTTTTTGAGCACTCCTCCATCAATGGCCTCCATCAACCCTCCCTCCCCCCCCATTCGCCGTCAACCACCCAACCCCCGCACCACTTTTGGTTTATGAGCACTCCTCCACCAATGCCCTCCATCAACCCCCCCACACACCCCTCCCCCCCACCCCCATTAGCCGTCAACCACCCAACCCCCGCACCACTTTTGGTTTTTTGAGCACTCCTCCACCAATGGGCTCCATCAACCAGTGGCGTAGTGGATAGGCCGGCAGGGATCAGGAGGCCCCGTGTGCATCCCTACCCCCCCCCCCCCCCCCCCTTTAATTTTGGATTGCCTCCAATTGCCGTCAACCACCCAATTCCCGCACCACTTTTGGTTTATGAGCACTCCTCCACCAATGCCCTCCATCAACCCCCCCCCCCCCCCCCCCCCATTTGCCGTCAACCACCCAATTCCCGCACCACTTGTGGTTTTTTGAGCACTCCTCCACCAATGCCCTCCATCAACCAGCCAACCCCCCCCCCATCACCCCCCCCCATCACTTATCACTTTGCCAACAACTTCACCTCCCACCACCCTTCCCCCACCTTTTCAGTTCGCGATCGCCTACAACAACCCCCCCCCACCCCCCTCCCCCCGCCACTTTTCGGTTTTACAAGCATTTTCACTCACCCCCCCTGGTCTTCAGTTCGCGAGCGCTGTCGACCCCCCCCCCACTTCAACAAGCACTTAAACTGAAAACTGAATAAACCAAAAAGGCAGCTTTCTAATTCACTTTTGTGATAACGACCTCCTGGATGTACTCTATCCCTTACATGTCAGCCTCAGAGCGCACATTGAGTTGTGTGTATTGAATGTGTGTGTTTTCTCTCTGTTGTAGGTGTGCATGCTGAGGAAATCTAAAAGCAAGCAGAAGAAGCAGTCGGGCAGTTTAAAGGAGAGCCGTTCGGACAGTCCGGCCCCGAGTGACCCCTGATCATCAGCTCCGTCTTCTGCTTTATATGGTTTTTAGCCACAGTTTGTCTCAGTTTCTCTGATCTAGAATGTATTATTCACATCTCCAGCATGTGTTAGTCTGTAATGTGCAAACGCCTGTCAGCACTGCAAAAAATACTGAGTGTTTGTCTTGTTTCTAGTCCAAATATCTAAAAATACTGAAATCAAGAAGCATTTTCTGAATAAGCACAAAATATTGTGTTGTTTTCAGAAATAATGAGTTAATTAAGTGTTTTTCATTAAAACAAGCAAAATAATCTTGTTTTTTGTTTTGATATAAGATTATTTTGCTTGTTTTAAGGAAAACTCATTTCATTTTGGCATATTATTTCCAATGCTTGGCAAAGATTAATTACGTTTAATTGCATTTAAAATAAAAGTTAGTTTTGACATTTTATATATATATATATATATATATATATATATATATATATATATATATATATATATATATATATATATATATATATATATATATATATATATATATATATATATATATATATATAAATACACATACATTTTTATTATGTATATGTGATACACACACATACATGCATAGAAACAAAAACATTTTGTTACATAGATATTTAAATGTATATATAATTTGAATCATATATATTTTATGTACATGTATAAATAAACATTTTCTCATATATATTCATGCATGTGTGTATTTATATACATAATAAATATACACAGCACACATTTAAATTGTCAAAACAAACGTTTATTTTGGATGCGATTAAGCATGATTAATTTTTGCCCAGCACTAATTATTTCCTAAAACAAGACAATATTTTTTGCTCGTCCAGAAAATGCTTCTGGATTTAATAATTTGTAGATATTTGGAGTAGAAATGAGACCAAAAGTAAGAACGGCATTTTTTTGCAGTGTGCTTCTCAGGACTGTGTGTTTGCCTCAGGTTCATGCTGCACGCTGCTTTATTTTGGTTGCCAAACACCATCTTCTTTTCAAGAGGAATATTGTCTTAAAGTTACTGAAATGCTGTGGCACATTATATGACACGTTTATTCACATCGTGTGCTTCATCAATGCCAAAAACCACAACAACTTCAGCCCTGCTTCATAATTATTTTATTGCTCATTTTTTTTTGGTACAAATATTTATACGTTCTCAAATCAAGACATGCTGCAGAAACAAAATGATTGGAGATATTGGTTTAATAAAATAAATAAATATAAAAATGTATTTATTTAAATATATGTATATATATATATATATATATATATATATATATATATATATATATATATATATATGTATATGTAATATATTATATTATATTATATTTACGCACAGAAATTTTTTTTTCAAATTCTCAAGTTCTGTGATTGACTAAAATGTGTTTTTTGTAATTATTAATAATATTTCTAGTTAATCTAAAATAGAAATGTCATTGTTTACGCCATAAAATGACAGTTGTTATTAAAATAATAAAAAAGGTGCCATGTTTATATTTACACGCATATATGAGCAATATCACATGGGTAGCAGTGTGATATGGTTGTATATCAGCACTGGTGGGAGTCGTGCTTTGGCTTAATGTCCCACCAGTGCCAGTATACAGCCATATCACACTGCTACAAGTGTGATATTGCATCTTATACAACAGTTCGAAGGCATAATCGTGTATATAAAAAAGTAAATCAAACACGGAGAATCTAAAAACTCTTTTGTATGAGGAACTACTTTCTTCCACCATTCATTCACATCTGCAGCTGACGTCAGAACAGCAGAAACCACTGCTCATTCACCAACGTCACTGTAGAGCTAGTGTTTGAATGATTCTCTAGCGTAATGTCTAAAGTGATGACAGAACAGCTGATTTTGCTGACATTTTAAGTGTATAAGGCTGAACAGCATGAAATGTCAGAATTTCTCTGTCGCAATCGGGAGATCACAATAATTAACCCCGAAAAAGCAAAGCAAACACTAGCAGATTACTGTGGTATAAATACAGCAACATACAAAAGAGAGAGATCGACAGTGTCACTTGACACATGATTTGATCAGCTGTAGTTTGAAATTACACTGAGTTTTTCTCCCCTAAGCACTTATTATGCGGTCTCTGTCGCCATCTTGTGGCAGAGCGTCAACGGTCTTCGCTCTGCTCAATATGACAGACCGATGGCCAAACTGTAGTGAGTTTATTGATCTGCTGTCACTCTATGTGGGCGGAGGAATACACAAGGGTGAAGAGGCGGTACTAGTGCTGTTATTGCAGAATATCGCACAGCTATTAGCCAATCAGATTTAAGAACCAGACAGAACTGTTGTGTGTGTGTGTATATAAATATATTTATTTATTTATTTGTTATTATTATTATTTTGACCAATTGTCATAAAATAATAATTTGAAATAAGTACGAAATTTGATGAGATCTTTATAGAATAAAACAAATATTTTAAGCGTTTTACTCAAAAACATTTGCAGTATATTATGAGAATTGCTAAGTGCTCACTTTACATTGTTTTCTACTGTGTTATGTCATATGTTTGTAAAATGTGAGTTACTCTCATTTACATCTCAATTTAGTTTTTATATCTCAGACATTTTGCTTCTAAAATAAATGATCCTTTATTTAAGAATATTTAGATATTTGTACTAGGAAAAACAAACACATTAGCAGCAAGACTATCACATAATATTCACATATAATGGCTGCCTTTTTGGTTTACATTAGTTACTGTTGATCTAATCAATGTCTATCTTCATGATTAATAATGTCTTACTTGAAGTTTATTTGCAATAGCAGCCCCCTAGTAGCTTTTTCCAAGTCTCAGAACCAAACCAATGCAGTGTAAATAAGTGTACCAACACATCTGAATGTCTCACAGGGTGAAAGAGAGATTTTCGTAGATTTCTTAGCTGTGAGACGGTAGGCGTGATTGATTATGCGTCTCAGAAAATGTGAGCTAACAATCTGGCGTTATAAAAGTGGTGTAATATAGCTTTCTGAACACGTGCGGTACCGAAAAATACTGTGAAGACGCTTAAAGATTTAGTTGACTTCCAGAATTGAACATTTCCTGATCATTTACTATTTCCCTTCTCATGCAAGATGATCCTTTTTTTCTGTAGTTAACTAGAAATGCAGGTTTTTAATATTAACATGCAGAATTTCGCATCATATAGTGGACTTCTGTTGTGCTCAGTGACATTTAGATGTAGCTTTAGGCTTGTGTTTATGCTGCTGAAACTACAACGCACAATATTCATGCGCCATCAAAAATAAAACACATTGAAACTACAAAAACATGCCTAAACATAAGTTTGACTGCAGTTTTAAGTAAAGTGAACACTAGGGGGCAGTATGTCAACAACAAGTTTTGTTTCTTTATGCACTAATGATATTTACAGGGACATATTATTGACAAAAAAAATATTATTTTAGTGCAGCACCAAATAAATACTAAAAAACACCTTACTGTTGTCTATAATTAGTAATAGGTATCTGAAACGTACAACAAACGCATTCTAATTAATGTATTTCAGATTTTCAAATATTTCAAATTTAGACAGCGCCCTCTAGTGTATTTGTCATCTGAAACACACAATAAATATATCCCAAGTAACGTATTTCAGATTCGCAAAAATGTAGACAGCGCCCTCTAGTGTATTTGTCCTCTGAAACACGCAATACATGTATCCCAAGTAACGTATTTCAGATTCGCAAAAATTTAGACAGCGCCCTCTAGTGGATTTGTCATCTGAAACATACAACAAATGTACCCCAAGCAATGTATTTCAGATTGGCAAAAATGTAGAGAGTGCTCTCTAGTGGATTTGTCATCTGAAACATACAATAAATGTACCCCAAGCAATGTATTTCAGATTCGCAAAAATGTAGATGGCGCTCTCGAGTGGATTTGTCATCTGAAACACGCAATACATGTATCCCAAGTAACGTATTTCAGATTCGCAAAAATTTAGACAGTGCCCTCTAGTGTATTTGTCATCTGAAACACACAATAAATATATCCCAAGTAACGTATTTCAGATTCGCAAAAATTTAGACAGCGCCCTCTAGTGTATTTGTCATCTGAAACACGCAATACATGTATCCCAAGTAACGTATTTCAGATTCGCAAAAATTTAGACAGCGCCCTCTAGTGTATTTGTCATCTGAAACATTCAACAAATGCGCCCTTATTAGCACATTCAGATTTGCAAAAATGTAGACCGCGCCCTCTAGTGGATTTGTCATCTGAAACCTACAATAAATGTACCCCAAGTAATGTATTTCAGATTCGCAAAAATGTAGACAGCGCCCTCTAGTGTATTTGTCATCTGAAACACGCAATAAATATATCCCAAGTAATGTATTTCAGATTCGCAAAAATGTAGACAGCGCCCTCTAGTGGATTTGTTATTTTAAACATTCAACAAATGCACCCTAATTAGCACATTCAGATTCGCAAAAATGTAGACCGCGCCCTCTAGTGGATTTGTCATCTGAAACCTACAATAAATGTACCCCAAGTAACGTATTTCAGATTCGCAAAAATGTAGACATCGCCCTCTAGTGTATTTGTCATCTGAAACACGCAATACATGTATCCCAAGTAGCGTATTGCAGATTCGCAAAAATTTAGACAGCGTCCTCTAGTGTATTTGTCATCTGAAACACACAATAAATATATCCCATGTAACGTATTTCAGATTCGCAAAAATGTAGACAGCGCCCTCTAGTGTATTTGTCATCTGAAACACGCAATACATGTATCCCAAATAGCGTATTGCAGATTCGCAAAAATTTAGACAGCGCCCTCTAGTGTATTTGTCATCTGAAACACGCAATAAATATATCCCAAGTAACGTATTTCAGATTCGCAAAAATGTAGACAGCGCCCTCTAGTGTATTTGTCCTCTGAAACACGCAATACATGTATCCCAAGTAACGTATTTCAGATTCGCAAAAATGTAGACAGCGCCCTCTAGTGTATTTGTCCTCTGAAACACGCAATACATGTATCCCAAGTAACGTATTTCAGATTCGCAAAAATTTAGACAGCGCCCTCTAGTGGATTTGTCATCTGAAACATACAATAAATGTACCCCAAGCAATGTATTTCAAATTCGCAAAAATGTAGATGGCGCTCTCGAGTGGATTTGTCATCTGAAACACGCAATACATGTATCCCAAGTAACGTATTTCAGATTCGCAAAAATTTAGACAGTGCCCTCTAGTGTATTTGTCATCTGAAACACACAATAAATATATCCCAAGTAACGTATTTCAGATTCGCAAAAATGTAGACAGCGCCCTCTAGTGTATTTGTCATCTGAAACACGCAATACATGTATCCCAAGTAACGTATTTCAGATTCGCAAAAATTTAGACAGCGCCCTCTAGTGTATTTGTCATCTGAAACATTCAACAAATGCACCCTTATTAGCACATTCAGATTCGCAAAAATGTAGACCGCGCCCCTCTAGTGGATTTGTCATCTGAAACCTACAATAAATGTACCCCAAGTAATGTATTTCAGATTCGCAAAAATGTAGACAGCGCCCTCTAGTGTATTTGTCATCTGAAACACGCAATAAATATATCCCAAGTAATGTATTTCAGATTCACAAAAATGTAGACAGCGCCCTCTAGTGGATTTGTTATTTTAAACATTCAACAAATGCACCCTAATTAGCACATTCAGATTCGCAAAAATGTAGACCGCGCCCTCTAGTGGATTTGTCATCTGAAACCTACAATAAATGTACCCCAAGTAGCGTATTGCAGATTCGCAAAAATTTAGACAGCGTCCTCTAGTGTATTTGTCATCTGAAACACACAATAAATATATCCCATGTAACGTATTTCAGATTCGCAAAAATGTAGACAGCGCCCTCTAGTGTATTTGTCATCTGAAACACGCAATACATGTATCCCAAGTAGCGTATTGCAGATTCGCAAAAATTTAGACAGCGCCCTCTAGTGTATTTGTCATCTGAAACACGCAATACATGTATCCCAAGTAACGTTTTTCAGATTTGCAAAAATGTAGACAGCGCCCTCTAGTGTATTTGTCATCTGAAACATTCAACAAATGCACCCTAATTAGCACATTCAGATTCGCAAAAATGTAGACCGCGCCCTCTAGTGGATTTGTCATCTGAAACATACAATAAATGTACCCCAAGTAACTTATTTCAGATTCGCAAAAATGTAGATGACGCTCTCTAGTAGATTTGTCATCTGAAACGTACAACAAATGTACCCCAAGTAATGTAATTCAGATTCGCAAAAATGTAGATGGCGCCCTCTAGTGGATTTGTTATCTGAAACATACAACAAATGCACCCTAATTAGCACATTCAGATTCGCAAAAATGTAGATGGTGCTCTCTAGTGGATTTGTCATCTGAAACATACAAAAAATGTACCCCAAGTAACGTATTTCAGATTCGCAAAAATGTAGACAGCGCCCTCTAGTGGATTCGCCATTTAAAACATACAACAAAACTACCTTAATTAACACGTTTTTTTCAGGAATCTGCATTTATATTTAAATAATGACCAAGAAATGACCATCATGGATGACGAGGCTGTGAATAAATTAAATAATCAGTGAATTCTCTGTCTGTAAGTGAACTAGTCTTTTAAGAAAGTGGATCGTTTGTAAATGTTTGTGGACAAATGCACTGCTTTTGGTGTTGATAGTAAAATAATGCTGTATGACACTTGATTAAGCATTCCACGTAGCAGATTGTGTGTTTATCAAGTGTAAAACTGGCAAACCTTTAAGCCAATCAGAGCTCCTGGTGAAGCAGTGATTTGTAAGTACGCAAATATATCTATATAAAAATATGTTACTGTAATCTGACATAGTGGTGGAGCTGGAGGCCAGTGCTGTGTGTGTGTGTGTGTGTGTGTACAGTGGTATGAATTATTCTTCAAGCTGGTTTTCTCTCCATCTGCTTGTTTTATTGGCAGACTGTTGTGTAAAATCTCATCTACCTCACAGATTCACATCACTCTACAATCCAGATCTGCCGAGCTTTTCCCAAAGACCCACACTTGCTTTTCTTTCATGCTCTTAAAGGGACAGTATACACAAAAATGAAAGTTCTGTCATCATTTACTCAAACCTGTTTGAGTTTGTTTCTTATGTTGAACACAAAATATGATATATTGGAGAATTTTGGAAACTGAAACCATTGGCTTCCATAGTATTTATTTTCATACTATGACAGTCAATTGCTTCCAGTTTCCGTAGTATGTTTTTCCTACTATTGAAGTCAGTGACTACTGTCAGTTTCCATACCAAGTGGGCTCCCTGATGTCAAAACGACATCAAAAAACAGGTCAAAACTGCAAATCGATTTGATATAAATTAACTAACTTGATGTTTAAACAATATCTAACATTGGCATCAAAAAACACAAACGTATTACAGGACTGTATTGACGGCGCCCTCTAGTGTATTTGTATCTGAAATGTGCGTCAAATGTATCGCAAGTAACGTATTTCAGATTCAAATAAATGTTGATGTCACCCTCTAGTGGATATATCATCTGAAATGTGCAACAAGCGTACCCTAATGTAAGCATTTCAGATTCACAAAACTGTAGACAGCGCCCTCTAGTGGATTTGTCATCTGAAACACACAATAATTGAATCTCAAGTAACGTATTTCAGATTAGCAATAATGTAGACAGCGCCCTCTAGTGCATTTGTCATCTGATACACACAATAAATGTATCTCAAGTAACGTATTTCAGATTAGCAAAAATGTAGACAGCGCCCTCTAGTGGATTTATCATCTGAAACACACAATAATTGAATCTCAAGTAACGTATTTCAGATTAGCAAAAATGTAGACAGCGCCCTCTAGTGGATTTGTCATCTGAAATATACAAAAAGTGTACCCTAATTTATGCCCTCTAGTGGTCATAAATGCTAATTTATTTGATGTATTTGAATTAACTAACTTGATGTCAAAATGACATCTAATTGACATCTAACATTGGCATGAAAAAACACATCAAAAATGTATTACGAAACAGTATTGTAATTAATTTTTGATACCAATGTTAGTTCGTGATGTTATTTTGACATCAAGGTGGTTTACGTGCATTGTAGTGAGACAAAATCTAGTGTGAATTTGGAATTTAAGAATTTGTAAGATTTATTGACAAATAAAGCATTATTTTTATGCAATTCTTTGCACAATGGCAAATAGATGCCACAAAACAACGCTGTCTATCATTAGTAATAGGTATCTGAAATGTACAACAAACGCATTCTGATTAATCTATTTCAGATACGCAAAAATGTAGACAGCACCCTCTAGTGTACTAGTCAACTGAAGCATGCAACAAATGTATCCCAAGTAACGTCAGATTTGTAAAAATGTAGATGGCGCTCTCTACTGGCTTTGTCAACTGATACGTGCAACAAATATATCCCAAGTAACATATTTCAGATTCGTAAAAATATAAACGGCGTTCATTGTTGTATTTGTCATGTGAAACCTACCATAAATGTACCTCAAGTAACGCATTTCAGACAAAGAATGTAGACGGCGCTCTCTAGTGGATTTGTCATCTGAAATGTGCAACAAATATATCTCAAGTAATGAATTTCAGATTCGCAAAAATGAAGACGGTGTTCACTGGTGTATTTGTGAACTGATACGTGCACCAAGTAATGTATTTCAGTTAAAAAATCTAGATGCGCCCTCTAGTGGATTTGTCATCTAAAACGTGCAATGAATGTACCCCAAGTAACGTATTTCAGTCAAAAAAATGTAGACAGCGCCCTCTAGTGTATTTGTCAACTGAAACATGCAACAAATATATCTCAGGTAACATATTTCAGATGTGCAAAATTGTAGACAGCGCCCTCTAGTGTATTTGTCAACTAAAATGTGCAACAAATGTATCCCAAGTAACGTATTTCAAATTCGCAAAAATGTAGACAGTGCGTTGTAGTGGATTTGTCATCTGAAACATACAATAAATGTACCTCAAGTAACGTATTTCAGTCAAAAAAATGTAGATGCCGCCCTCTAGTGGATTTGTTAGCTGAAATGTGCAACAAATGTATCTCAAGTAACGCATTTCAGTTTTGCAAAAATGTAGACAGCGTTTTCTGGTGTATTTGTCAACTGAAACATGCAAAAAGTGTATCCCAAGTAACATATTTCAGTCAAAAAATGTAGATGGCACCCTCTAGTGCATTTGTCATCTGAAACGTACAATAAATGGACCTCAAGTAACGTATTTCAGTCAAAAAATGTAGACAGCACCCTCTAGTGTATTTGTCGACTGAAACATGCAACAAATATATCTCAAGTAACGTATTTCAGTCAAAAAATGTAGACTGCGCCCTCTAGTGGATTTGTCAACTGAAACGTGCAACAAATGTATCCCAAGTAACGCATTTCAGTTTTGCAAACATGTAGACGGCCTTCTCTGGTGTATTTGTCAGCTGAAACGTGCAATGAATGGACCCCAAGTAACGTATTTCAGTCAAAAAATGTAGACGCCGCCCTCTAGTGTATTTGTTAGCTGAAACATGCAACAAATGTATCCCAAGTAATGTATTTCAGATGTGCAAAAATGTAGACGCCGCCCTCTAGTGGATTTGTTAACTAAAACGTGCAACAAATGTATCCCAAGTAACGTATTTCAGATTCGCAAAAATGTAGACAGTGCCCTCTACTGGCTTTGTCAACTGAAATGTGCAATAAATATATCCCAAGTAACGCATTTCAGATTCGCAAAAATGTAGACAGCGCCCTCTAGTGGATTTGTCATCTGAAACGTACAATGATTGTACACTTAGTAGCGTATTTCAGTCAAATAATGGAGAGGGCACCCTCTAGTGGATTTGTCAACTGAAACATGCACCAAATATATCTCAAGTAACGCATTTCAGAAGTGCAAAAATGTAGACAGCGCCCTCTAGTGGATTGTCAACTGAAGCGTGCAGCAAATATATCCCAAGTAACGTATTTTTACATTTGCAAAAATGTAGACAATGCTCTCTAGTGGTCAAAAATGCACATTTATGTGATGTTAATATGACATTAAAAAACATCTAACATTGGCATCAAAACCACGTCAAAAATGTATTCGATTTTTGATGCCAATATGTCAATTTGATGTTGTTTTGACATCAAGGTAGTTTACATGCATCGTAAGGTAATGAAATCCACTGTAAATTTAGAACTGAAGTTTTTTAGATGAATTAAACTCTTATTTAATAACACCTTTGTGATATTTTGGTGGTCAAAAGAGCGTCAATGTGTGGATGTCAAATAGACATTAAGGTTTTGTCTTCAAATCGATTCTCATTTTTGACGTGTTTTTTGACATCAGTGTCAATTGGGCCCAATGGGTAGTGTTTGCTTTTCCTGCTTTGGTAATCCATGGCTACCACTTTCCAACATTTGTCAAATTATCTTCTTTTGTGTAAACAGAAAAAAATGAATCAAACTGAATAGTTAAAGAAAGCGTAACCAGCCAGTAAATGTGTATTTTTGTGTGAACTGTCCCTTTAACTAATCATATCTGGGGAGATTCAGAAAGTCTATTCGATTAGGTTGCTTCACCAAAAGAGTCAGATTTAATAATGCATTAACTAAAGAACTTAATGAGGAACAATAGCACAGTTTTCAATCTGTTTTCTAAAATCTTCACTTCCTGTGAAACTGGTGCAGAAGATCAATAATAAACATGAGGAAACACTTTTTATCAGACCAAACGCAGGAATACAAGCAGCTTTGAGAATTAAAATATTACTTAAAAAGCACAAAAGTATATGAATAGCAGACAAAAGAGACAAGAAGAGGAAAGAACTACAATCTCATGATGCTTTGCTGATGACATTCCAATTAACAATAGATATATACTGCTACGAAATGAAGAGATCTCCTGGATTTACTCCGTTTTCGGGATTTAAAACATTTATTGCTGGTTTAAAGGGCACCTATTTTACCCCTTTTTAAGATGTAATATTAATATTATGGCTCTTCTGAGTGTGCCAGTTTAGGTTCAGTTCAAAACACAATTCAGTTTTTTTATTATGATGTGTTAATAAGTGTCATTTTGGGGGCGTGTACACAGTTCGCTGTTTTAGGGGTGTGCTGCTTAACATGAAAATTAGTTTCGACTTCCCGCCCAACTTAACAAGGGGGCGGAGCCAAGAGCTCCCCCGCTGTGTATGGCAACAGACAGGCAGACAGAGAGAAGCAACATGAGTGAGAGGACCAGCATTCAGATGTACATGTACGACTCGGACACAGACCAAGCAGAGACTACAAAATCATTTGCGTCTTTGTATAGTTTTACAGCCAACTGTGTGCTAGTTTAAAGCTCCGAGCTTGTAGCCTACACCGAGGCTAATAACCAAGCACACTGGATTAACTTTGAGTGAAGGGCATCACACACCGGATGCACCGCGACACGGCGCGCACATCACAGTTGAAAGTATCGCACACTTGCGGCGCCGGTGTGTGTCCCCTGATAGAAACTTATGTTTAGATTTCAGAAATGCATGCCGCTGCGTGGTGCGACGCTGCGTGTCGCCGAGCGGCGCTTCTGGTGTACGACCTGCTTGAGGCTGTAATTAAAGGGCGTCATACACCGGATGCGCCGCTCAGAGCCACGAGACGGCACACCAGACGCGCACATTCGCATGTTATTTAAAATGAAACTATTCAGATAACGCTCTGTGGTGCGGCAGAAATTTGAACAGTGTCCTGAGGCGACCTAGGCGGCAGAATAGTGAGCGAATCCCCCGGTCCTCACTTTCATCCGCGACACAGCGAAATGCATGGCGCTGCGCATTGTTAGTTTGTTATTTCAAGTGGAGGGACGCGCACGTGAGGCTATGCGCTCACCCTTTCCAGCTGCACCTAGCTAAGATGACAGGGAGCTTCTGTGACCGCGGGAAATGCAAACCGCTGAAGTTTAAGGAAGACGCAATGAAAAGTACACATGTATGCAAACCCACCAAAACTCACAAACACTGGCGGCGAGGAGAGCCATAACGTGGTGAATGTTGAGCCCAATGAGCCTTACATCTAAAAATAGAGCAAGGGTTTTTCTTTGGTGACGTCGCTTTGACTCACACGCTGAAAATGGCGGACAAGAAACAACAAACTGAGGATATGGTAATGCGCACCTGTCAATCAATATTGGTGGGCGGGGGGACCGCACTCCTACGTCAAGTTGCGGTCGGTCTCAAAAACGCTCCAATTGGTCCACCGTTTATATGCTGTTAAATTGAAAAAAAAGGACTGGGTGTGTTTATATCAGCCCAATATGACGCTCTATACACTATACCTACACACATGTCTGTCCAAACAGCTTGAAAAGTAGATTTCTCACCATAGGTGCCCTTTAAATTAATGTCATTTACAGCATGAATAGGGTCTAAATAGCACAAAAGACCATGTTTTAGACATGTTTATATTCCTTTTTAGACAACACAACATTGTGTTTATACTTAATGAAGAGTCAAGAAGTCGATAATTGATGGAAAAGTCCTGATTTTCAATCCAAGGGAATTAATTCGTTTGTTTTTTCTGCAAAATGAACAGATAACAAATAGATATTATTATTATTATTATTATTATTATCATTGAACAATATATAATAATAGATATTGGGGCAGCACAGTGGCTCAGTGGTCAGCACTGTGACCCCCCACAGTCCAAACACATGCGCTGTAGGGGAATTGATTAACTAAATTGGCTGTAGTGTATGAGTGTGTGTGTGTGAATGAGTGTGTATGGGTGTTTCCCAGTACTGGGTTGCAACTGACGGGCACCCGCTGCGTAAAACATATGCAGGAATAGTTGGCGGTTCATTCTGCTGTGGTGACTCCTGATAAATATAGGATTAAGCTGAAGGAAAATGAATGAATGATTATAGAATAATAATAATAATAATAATAATAATAATAATAATAATAATAATAATAATGAGATGTATATGTATACCCAGGAGAATCTAATAATGTAATAATAATCCAATACTATACATTCCTATAATAAAACTCATGAAATTTCAAGGAGAGCCTTGATTATTTTACTTTATAGTGGTGAATACATTCTTTTATAGAGCGTAAGGAGCCTGCAGCTCTCTGATTGGTGGAATTTTCTGAACAGCATGATGGGTAATGTATTTTTATTGTATTCAGAACACACCGAAAGGATTTTATCAGTTACTGCTAACTAACTCATTTTAATGAGCAGACGCCCAGTGTTATTGTTGATTGTTAGTTGGTGTTAACTATCAGATGAGCGCTGGATTGTGTGGCAGACGCAGTGTTTGCTTGTGAATCTGATTTCTGCAGTAGTCGTGCCTGTTCTCGGGTCAGTTGTGTGTCTGTGCTGTTCCTGAACCCGAAATCTGCATTTAGTGCCTCATTGAAGTGCTTCTAGAACGTCTGCGGTGTGTATAGTGTGTGTGTGAGAGAGAGAGTGTGTGTGTGTGTGTGTTTAACTCCATATGTTCTGCTGGTTCAGTGACTATCAAGTAGAACTGTACTGTTCTAGATCTTTTACAGCTCATGTGCCTCCTAAAAGGGTGAATCTCATGAAAGACGGGCTCGCATTTCACTTCAAAATCAATAGCAAAAAATAATAAGATAATAGAAAATATGATTATATTAAATACAATTTATTAATAATATATTATTATTATTAAATATTATATATTAAGACTAAATTTAATATATAATGCTATTTAATAATAATAATAATAATGTTATTATTTATTAGTGTTGTGTTATTATTATTATTATTATTATTATTATTTTTATTAAATATTTTTTAACAACAACAATAATAATAATAATCATAAATATTATATATTAAGACTAAATTTAATATATAATGCTATTTAATAATAATAATAATAATAATAATAATAATAATAATAATAATAATATTATTATTATTATTAAATATTATTTAATAACAACAACAAAAATATTATTTAATAACAACAACAATAATAATAATAAATATATATTAAGACTAAATTTAATATATAATAATATATATTATTATTATTATTATTGTTATTATTAAATAATATTTAATAACACCAATAATAATAATATTAATAATAATAAATAATATATATTAAGACTAAATTTAATATATAATAATATAAATAATATTATTTTATTGTTATTTTTAAATATTATTATTATTATTATTATTATTATTATTATATAATCTTTAATAATAACAATAATATTATATATTTATATATAATAATTAAGACTAAATTTAATATATAATATTTAATAATAATAATAATGTTGTTGTTATTATTATTATTATTGTTATTATATTAAGACAAAATTTAATATACATTTAATATTATATATTAAATTTAGTGTTAATATATAATTATATATAATATTCAATAATGATATTATTAAATATAAGAACTTATTTGAATCATTAATAAACATATTTCATACCCAAAACTCTGTAATGAATTGTTAGAATTTCCATATTATTTAAGCTTGTTTCTGTCATTAAAAAATAAATATTTTTTTAGGATAAAAAAAATATTTAAATAAAACTAGAATGAATAATAATTTAAAAAAATCATATAAATGATTATGTATATTTTAATAGCACAAAAACATTTTGTTACTTACTTTGTTATATCAAAATGTTAAGAGTAAACATTTTATAATCATACTTGCAATATTTCATTTCATAATATGAGAGACAGACATAAAATTCTAAAGAAAAAACTTCAATTTTATATCCTTTTCATTGCATATTTATATCTAGGCCCACACGGAATCTGCGCGATTTTTAGCTGATCATTAATTCTGTTTATTTACTTGAGTAAATGTGTGTAAATCTGAATTTATTCAGTTTTTAAATTACACATATTTCACATATTAAGGTTTTAGTTATGAGACTCCCAAAATAATTCCGCAGAAATCCGCAGATTTTTACCAAAATTCTCTGCAGAAATTGCAAAATATGTCCGCAGATTCCATCTGGCCCTATTTATATCTCATATTTGTGCTAGGTTATAAATAAGTTATAAATTAGAGAATATAATAACTGAGAAAAATAATTGCTAAATGTTAATAAAGTAAATCTACATATAAATATAACAGAATTTTGACAATTAGTTGCCATCACTTATTTATATTACTAATACTAATGTTAGAATATTAATAGTAATAGTAATATGAATATTACTTTATAGTTTTAGGAGCATTTACAATATTAATTAGCAAATTGTTTGACCCAATCACTTCATTCATATGTTTAAGTACTTCCCATCATTTCAGCGTCAGTAGATACAACCTCATTTCTGTCCAAAAAATTAATAATAAATCTAATAAATCTACCTGTTTTTCATCAAAATTACACATCTGTCTCTCATATTTGTGCTAAACAGAAATACTTTATAGATTAATGTTGTCAGAATTGTAGAAACGTAACTATTAGTATTTTTATTATTATTCCTATTAGTTAAATGTTAATGTTTATGTATTATATGTTATTATATTTTGCTGCTATTAAATCTATACATATTATATTTGTATTGTTATTATTCATATTAGTTTTGTTTTTATATTAATGTTTTATATGTATTACATGTTGATGTTATTTCCTAGTGTTGGGTTGCAGCTGGAAGGGCATCTGCTGTGTAAAACATATGCTGGAATAGTTGGCGGTTCATTCCGCTGAGGTGACCCCTGATGAATAAAGGGACTGAGCCCGGGGGAAAATGAATGAATGAATGTTGCTGTTTTTTAATGTATACATAAATCTATGAGTTTAAAGTGTATTTTTATTATTATTCATATTAGTTAAATTTAAATATTTGCATACATTTGCATAAATTAAACAAAAGCACAACAAATGCTACAATTGTGTTCTGGACAATATCTTGACATCAGAAATTATTAATTTAGATTTTTGGAGGAAATATGACCCAAGTTTTGTGAGATTCACCCAAATATTTTGTGGTTTTACCCCCTGGTGTAACTGAAGGTTTATTATGACTTCTGGTAAAGTGGGTCAGCATTAATGATCTATATAGATGTATATTTTTGGAGAGAAATGTTTTTCATTTATGGTCTGTAAAGATATTGCACTGACTGTACTGTTTTAAAGATGCTTTTACGTCTACATTGTGTTTAATGAATATTAAAGAACTAAATGTATAGATATATATTATATTAATCAGCTGTATAACAGATGGATGTGTCCAATGGTGAACAAAAAAAACATAAATTTGGACCTTTTCACACAGTTGTGTTCATTGTTTTTATTTTGCATGAATTTAGAAAGTGTTACCGTACAAAAGTCAAACTCAGAATACTCAAACTCATTCATATCTAGCACCAAATGTGAGGTTAAGTCGCTCTTTGTCTACAAAAACACAATTAGTTTATTTACACACATATATAAACAGCTATAGTTGCACACTATATAATAATAATCAGCTTATAACAACAACAAATCATAAAACGTGAAGAAAGAAAACACCTAGTGCTGTGCAATATGACAATATCATATACGGACAAAATAAAAAGTCTATCATTTCACATTATGCTCTTGTTTATTTCAATGTGCTGCAAAATACACTGTTTACAGTAATACTTTTTGATAATAATCACAGTCTTACACTTGTAAAACACAGTGTTTAAGTTTTGCATTGCATTTAGCGATGTTTTAAAATCATTTGCTTCTAAAAAGTGCCTTTAAATTATATTAATATTTTAATAATAGCTTTTTTTGCATTTTATTTAGCGATATTTTACGTTGAATCTGAGATCGATGATTTTAAAAAGTGCTTCATACACTGTAAAAAAAAGTTAAGGTAACTCAAACCATTTAAAGAACAAACCATTTAAGTTCAAAACTAATCCTAATGAGTACTGTGAACTTAATCCATTCGAGTTGAAGGAATGAGGTATTTAATTAACTCATTACCTTCAACACTGAGTTCAAAACTCTTTTCAAATGAGTAGAATTAACTTTAGGTCAATTTTGAGTTAACTGCACTCATTTCATTTGGTTTTACAGTGTATATATATATTTTTAAGTAATACAATTTTTGCATTTGATTTAGCAATATTGTACAAATGAGGCTGAGATCAATTTAAAAAGTGCTTCATATTTCATTTATATTTATGTGATAATTCTTTACTCTTAATCAAACATTTTCCCTGAATATTTAAGTAAAGTGAGAACAATAATCACATGTAAATGAGCACGTTTTTGAGTATATACTTTATAATGTAGAAAGAAAATACATTATACGTCTTTTTGTGCTCGATATACTGAATAAAAACTATTAATTGATTGAATTCACTATAATGTGTTACAGTTGAAGACAAAATTAATTTAGTTTATGTGAAATTGTGATTTATTTTCTTTTTTATATATATATATATTCCCCAAGTGATATTTAACAGAGCCAAAACTATTATATTTCCTTCTGGAGAAAGTCTAATTTCTTAAAGTTGACTATTATATATATATGGGGCGACGCAGTGGTGCAGTAGGTAGTGCTGTCGCCTCACAGCAAGAAGGTCGCTGGTTCGAGCTTCAGCTGGGTCAGTTGGCGTTTCTGTGTGGAGTTTGCATGTTCTCCCTGCGTTCGCGTGGGTTTCCTCCGGGTGCTCCGGTTTCCCCCACAGTCCAAAGACATGCGCTATAGGGGAATTGGGTATGCTAAATTGTCCGCAGTGAATGAGTGTGTATGGGTGTTTCCCAGAGATGGGTTGCAGCTGGAAGGGCATCCGCTGCGTAAAACATGTGCTGGATAAGTTGGCGATTCATTCCACTGTGGCGACCCCGGATTAATAAAGGGACTAAGCCGAAAAGAAAATGAATGAATATATATATATATATATATATATATATTTCTTAAGTCAAATTTAAGTCATATCACCCTGCAGCCCAAGAGCAGTCACTCACTAAAGCTAAGCAGGGCTGAGGCTGGTCAGTGTCTGGATGGGAGACCACATGGGAACACTAGGCTGCTGTTGGAAGTGGTGTTAGTGAGGCCAGCAGGGGGCGCTCAACCTGTGGTCTGTGTGAGTCCTAATGCCCCAGTATAGTGAAGGGGACACTACACTGTCAGTGAGCGCTGTCTTTAACGTAGATGTTAAACTGAGCTCCTGACTCTCTGTGGTCATTAATAACCCCATGGCACTTCTGGTAAAGAGTAGGAGTGTAACCCCGGTGTCCTGGCCAAATTCCCTCTATC
Organism: Danio kyathit; assembly: GCA_903798195.1. NCBI lineage: Eukaryota > Metazoa > Chordata > Actinopteri > Cypriniformes > Danionidae > Danio > Danio kyathit. The sequence continues at coordinate 63,066,926 of LR812532.1, read as the reverse complement.
AGCCCTTACCCATCATGGCCTCTCAATCATCCCCATCCACTGAATTGGCTCTATCACTGTCTCTCCACTCCACCTATAGCTGGTGTGTGGTGAAGCACTGGCGCCGTTGTCCTGTGGCTGCGGGAGCATCATCCAAGTGGAGCTGCACACTGGTGGCGGTGTGGAGAGACCCCCCGCCTTCATAATTGTGAAGCGCTTTGGGTGTATGACCATGCACAATAAATGAGCTATATAAATACACACATTACATTACATTGCAAGAATGTGTGGGAAAAAAAACCATCAATCACTGGGAAACAGGATAAAACTGAAATCAAATAAAAACCCAGCTGAAATATTAGAAAAATTATTTTTTTTAAATCACAAGAGGGCTGAAAATATTGTTTTCAACTGAGTTTTTGTGTAATATGCCCAGCCCCGTATTTACACCTAATGATTTTTGTCAAGCGTTTTTCAGTAGAAATGATTTATAAACATCCTAAAGAGATAGTTTACCCAAAACTGAACATTCTGTCATCATTTACTCTCCCTTTGCTCTTTCTAAACCTTTATGAGTTTGTTTCGTCTATTGAACACAAAAGAAGATATTTTGAAAAATGTTGGAAAGTGGTAACCATGTACTTGACTTCCATAGTATTTATTTTTCCTACTATACAAGTCAATGGTTACAAGTTTTCAGCTTTCTTCAAAATATCTTCTTTATTGTTTAAAGCTGAGCTATTCTGCCGCTTTTACAAGATGTGAAATGCGTCTCTGCTGTCTCTAGAGCAGAGATGCCCAAAGACGGCTCACGGTAACCTTTGATTTGCCCCACCATCCTGTCTGAAAACAGAGGGAGGATGATGGGGATGTGGTTGGGGCGAATGTCTTTGGCAGAGATTGTTATTTCGATTTGAGCGTAAACCTTTGCTTCTGTGTTTTATTAAAAAAGTCACCTGGAATTAAATGTTTTGATTAAATGTTGTAAATAAATCAGACTTGAAATGTAAAAAAAGCAATGCACAAGACATCGACGAGCAAATCAAGGCAAAGGCAGGTCGACTAGTGTTTTCAGCAGAACTCCACTGTAGTATAAATGAGATTTGTTTATGTTTTTACCGTAATAATAAGTCCAATATAAGATGTTAAAGCTATGCTGCATTGGTTAATATGATTAAAAGCGAAGTTTTCATGTTATTTTTAAATATTAGCGAATAAATTTGAAAATAACCCATGGCAAATTTAATGTTATATGACTTGATATATTCGGTTTGGTATATATTCAACCCACATCACTCAATCAAGTTTGTTTTTTGGCTCTTTATAAGAAAAAGTTTGAGCACCCCTGCTCTAGACTGTGTGTGACGTTTCAGGTCAAAATAGCACACTAATTACACGTTCTAACTCTAAAACTGACCATTTCAGGCTTTGATCCTAATTGTGGCCTTTTAGTGACTGTCGCTTTAAATTCAAATGAGATTGTGCTCTTTTCAGACGAGGGTGGAGCTACAAATGCATATGCATCAGCATAGTGGCAGATTCCAAACTCTAATGGCTAATGGACAGACGGCTGCTTCTCACTCAGGGCTGCTGTTTATGCTAATGAGGGACAGATGGGCACTAGTGGGCGGGGCTTTCCCCCTCTGATGACACGTTCAAAGAGAGAATGTCAATCAAAGTGTTCCTTTATCAAGTCTATTAGAACAAACACAATTAATTCATGTTTACTATTAGAGGCTGGATACATTCACACACTGCTCACACACAACTGTGATTAAACCCCTTATTAAAGTGATTTGTGCGTAATATCTCACATATAAAGGTTTGTAACCACTTGAGGAAGAGTAAATAGTGAGTAAATATTCATTTTTGGGTAAACTGTGCCTCTTTAAACTAGAGTGTGAAGGTGTAAATAAGCTCAGCCCAGACTGATGTTTCCTCCATACAGCGTGACGAGCAGAATAATGGCGAAGCCGGTCAGAAGTCCTGCATTCTGGATGGCGAAAAACAGAATGTCGGACTTCGTGCTGTGCACATTTTCAGTGGCGATCGTGTTCATTTCAGGCAACTAGAGGAGTCGGAAGAAAAAGATCAGTAAAAACACATTCAGAAGCGTGTATGGTCATTTCTACAGTGGCCGAGAGAGCTTAACAAAGTGCTGCAATGAATGGAAACACGTGCCATTACAAAAAACACTGCAGCAAATTAAACACTTAAATACGTGTTGTCAATAAATTAGGTGTACTTTAAATAAATATATACATTAGATTCACTGAAACATGAATTACACAAACAAAATTTACGCAAAAGTTAACCCCCCCCAATCATCAATGTATAGTTTGCACCCTGCCTATGTCACAAAAAAACATCCAGAAAAACAACACCGCCCTTGGATGTGGTGTGCTGTATTCTTACCAGGTCAGCCAGGGCGATGTAGAAGAACATGCCACCAGAGAGGGCAAAGATGAGGCCGGGAGAGAAAGTGCTGCCCAATAAGATGCCCACAACCAGGCCAAAGTAGCAGGAGCAGGAGGAGAGCAGATTGAAGAAGGCGGCCTGCGGGACACTGAGACCTGCATTCAGGAGGATGATGAAGTCGCCTGCAGGGGGAGATGGAGAGCACATGCTTTTTTTCTGGAGCAGTATTGCGTAAGTTTACTTGTGAGAAAAACATTTTTTATTTCTATTTAATTATTTTTTTATTACCTGAAAAGCAATTTAGTTACTCAATAAGGAGTTTAATTAATTGACTCAATAATACACCCCTGGAATCTCAGTTTGTGATTTCTAAACCTGAACATAACCTTAAATAACCAGACCATAACTTTAACAAAACCTGAACATAACCTTGACATAACCAGAATGTAACCGAAACATAACTTGAATGTAACCAGAACATAACATGAACATAACCAGAACATCACTTGAACATAGCCTAAACATAACCAGAACATAACCTGAACATAGCCAGAGCATAATCTGAACATAACCTGAACATAATCAGAACACAACCAGAGCGTAACCAGAGCATAACCTGAACATAACTTGAACATAACCAGAACATAACTTGAATGTAACCTGAACATAACCAGAACATAACCTACTCTACAGCAGGTTAACTGTGCAGTGTAATTGCAACAAAGAACAATTAAAGCCAAGCTACCTTTAAGGGACCTAAAAGCCAGGATTGGTGCAAACTAAACTAAAACTTAACTGGCTAACCAGCTAATCCAGCTTCATGGTACTGGCCTGTGTGGAATTAGCCTGTGTATTTCTCTCATATAAATGAATTTGAACATAACCTGAATTTAACCATAACATAACCATAACATAACATAACCAGACCGTAACCTCAACATTACCTGAATATAACTCGAACATAACATAAACAAAACCTGAACATAACTTTAACAAACCCAGAACATAACCTGAAAATAACATAAACATAACTTGAGCATGACATGAACATAAAGTGAAAGTAACCTTAACATAACCAGACCATAACCTAAAAATAACATTAACATAACCTGAACTTAATCTAAACATTATCAGAATATAACCTGAACATAACCAGAATGTAACCTGACCATAACTTGAACATAACCAGACCATAACAAGAACAGACCATAACTTTAACATAACCTGAACATAACCTAAAGTTAACCTAATCAGAACATAACCTGTTTTTCTCACCGAGCTCATGTGGTAACTCCTCAATATTTGAATAACTTAATTAATTTTTTTGTCACTCTGCTAACAGCTGATTGGTGCAATCTTGGTTTGAGATTTCTTAGTTTGAACGCAATCTGAATGTAACCTTAACATAACCAGAACATAACCTGAAAATAGCATCAATTTAAACTTAACATAATCAGAATGTACCCTCAACATAACCTGAATTTAACCTGAACATAACATGAACAAAATCAAAACAAAACCTGAACATAACCTTAACAAACCCAGAACATAACCTAGAAATAACATAAACATAACCTGAGCATAACATGAACATAACCTGAAAATAACATTAACATAACCAGAACATAAACAGAACTCAACCTGAACATAAGCAGAACACAACCTGAGCATAACCAGAACATAGCCTTAACATAACCAGAATGTAACCTGACCATAAAATGAACATACCCTGAAATAATACTAACCTAACCTGAACATAACCAGAACATAACCAGAACATAACCTGTTTTTCTCACCGAGCTCATGAGGTAACTCTTCACTTGCGCAGGCGATGGAGGTGCTGAATCCATTCACAAGGGAAACGGAGAACGAGGCGCCGATGGTAATTCCGTCAATAAAGTTGTTAATGGCGTCACTCAGACTAATCATCCACGCCACTGTCTTTACATTGGACAAATTTCTGCCTCTCAGCCATTTGCAAGAGCCCTGCGAAGACATTCATAGTAAAATTTAACATTACTGCTTGCGAAATGACAGTAAATACATCACAGATTCAAGAAAAGGTGACAAAACTACTCGTATATAATAAAAACTACTTATTTAAAATGAGCTAAAACAACACAATTTGTTGTTTTTTCAGGACAACTTATTTGTTTCATGTTCAATTCACTTAGATTTGCAAAAACTAATAAGTGAACTTAATGTTGTTCCAACACAAATCGATTGTGTGGAACCCAGCATTTTTTTTTACAGTAAATGTCTTCAGAATTAAACTAAACATTTATGTCTGTTGCAATTACAGTCAAAGCTGAAAAGGAATGAAAATGAACATTTCTCTGCATGAAATTAAAGTTTTAAATAAGTTGCAAGTGATCAAACTTGTAAATTTTTATTAATTTATGAAAAAACTAAACAAAAAGGTTGCATTTTAGAATTTAATTTAGAAAAAGATGCTGAGGTAGCCCTAAAAAGGTACCATTTAGAGCTTTACACCTTTTAGCACTACCTTTAAAGAGCCTGTATTATGGGTTTTTGAAAATGACCTTCCATGTAGTGTGTATCGCAGCTCTAAGTGAAGTGAAATATCCAGCTAAAGCTTAAATCTGAAAGTGGACAGTTTTTAAAACTATTGATTCATCTATAAAAGAGTCGACTCATAGTGGTTTAAATGAATCGTCTTGATAACGAGTCTTGAGCCGTTTCGCCGTGACGTGGATACGAAACATAATGGTTGCGCACGCAAATTTAAACCTGCGGCCCCGACCACTAACAAAGCAGCAAAGACAAACAGATCCTGAAGTCATGACTAGGCCCACACGGAATCTGCGCGCGCAGATTTCCGCAGATTTTTAGCCCATCATTAATTCTGTTTATTTACTTAAAGTTAACTATTTACAGTTAATCTAATTGGATTTGCATTTTAAGCATTAAATACAAGTTAAAAATATATTATTTTTTATTTAACATATTAAGGTTTTAGTTATGAGACTCCCAAAATAATTCAGCAGATTTTTACCAAAATTCTCCGCAGAAATAGCAAAAACGTCCGCAGATTCCGTCTGGCTCTAGTCATGAGTCATGAAGACGCTGTGCTTACCTGGATATTATTATTAAGTGTGAGGGAAAGAAGTGCTTCAGCATCTACATGCTTACAATGAACTTTCAGTACACAGCTCATGGATTAGTTTCTTCCTCCATTTTGTTACACCAAATTATGTGACCATCTTATTCTGTGACCGCTGTTCTCACTGTTTGGCTTGAACTTCCTCCCAAGACAGGTAAACAGTGTACATTAGAGATGCGCGAATCAGCTCAAATGTCACCCGAATCCGCTCCTTCATTCTAATCATCCACCCGCCACCCGCCCGCACATATTATTTTATCTGATATATATATCCGCACCCGACCCGCACCCGATCGCCACTTTAATAATTCTAATTCTTTGTTTTAAGCATGATGATAGGTGTAACTTTCTCCGCAATGTCCGGCGGCAGAGTAACAGCTCATTAATTCATGCTCGAGCAAATGATGAGACGGACAAAAGTACTCGATGCATGCCCTTCTTTTACTTATTTCAGTGTTTTCAGGTTCACAGTGCAAAACAGCTCCCGGGTGGAATTACTGAAGTAAACATAAAACAAAACCGGATAAAACTTTCTCCCTCTAATTCACCGCACGCACAGCACACAGCGAATAGCTCTTTCTCCCGAGTTAACATTCCTGCTGCGCGCGGCCATGGTTCAGTCAGTCGTTTTCAGCTTGAGGTCGGTCAAGTTTTAAAAAGTATTGCTGAAAAGGAAGGTGAGACGAACAGGGGAGTTTGCCCTTGATGTTCTCGTTTTTTCCCCCATTTAAATGCATCATGCAAACGTGTTTTTCCAAAGTTAATCTCATCAAAACAAAGCCACGAGATCGGCTCATTACAGATCCTCTGGATGGGCTCACGCACACCCTCAGACTATAAAAAAATTTGGGAGGGTGCACTGCTTTCAAGCCAACCAGCACTATGTTGCGCTCCATGAAGGCATCATATTTATAGAGGTAAAGTTGGTTTTATATTCGCACATTCGTTCATTTAGAAGTCTCTATATTGTTTACCATGTTACTTTGAATATTCGATCGAAATTAGCATGCAAGTATGACTTCAAAACAACATTAACACTGTTTATTTGACTGTGAACAATGTTGGACTTTGATAGTCATTGGCTGCTAATATGATTTTGCTATTTAGAGTTTGCAAATAATACTTTTATGAAATTATATTATTAAGGGGAAAGTCTGAATGTGCGAATATAAAACCAACTTTACCTCTATATCATATTTGTACCGCAAAATGAATCCCACAACATCTGGCAACACACGCAGGTTTTCAATGACAGTGACTCCGAGGAGTTTCAACCTTCCCACTAAGGTACGCCTATGTTCTTTTATTTTTTTATTTTTACTTATTGTGGTAATTTGCACGTTGTGTCAAAACTCTATTTGTCTAGATAATAGTTGTATACTCTCCGTTTGACTCTTGTACGATAATTTTCCTCCAAATACGAAAATTTTGAGGTTCTGGTACGATACTTTCACATTTCCAATCTGGAAACACTGGTCACAGTGGATCGTTCGTTATTAACAGCCAATTCAGCTTTTACATATACAGGAAAAAGAGAACAAAAACGGCGTCCCTTCAGCCTAAACAGCAGCAAAAACAGAACAGCATCTACTGTGCCTGGATTCGGGCGATTCCGCCTCGCCTCCAAAACACGGCTGGCTGCACTAAATGAGCGTTCGCGCGAACCGCTTGTTGCAGGAATGCACAAGCTTCTCCTTGCAAGGCGCTGCAGTCGTGTAAATAAGCGATCTTGTTTCTCCCAGAATGATAGCAGATTTCCCTTTGATGACTCCTCTAACTGAAGTTAGCACAGTACTCTTGCACTTCATCCATTATTTTGGGCGTCTCTCATCTTCACATTCTGCGAAGTCCACTCTCTGCTTTTTTGCTGGTCAACTGCTATGACCCGCTACATCCACCCGCGACCCACCCGCAATTAATCATAATGTATTTTTTTATTACCCGACCCGCGGATTATCCGCAGCGCCCGCGGATTTAACCGTAACGTAATAAGCAGAATAATGTACATTCTGCCGGTTGTTTACGCAGAATAAAATATTGAATAAAATAAGATAAAACCTGTTTTTATAATTTATAATTGTTTTCTTATGCAAAAGCTAATGAAATCATGCACTCTGACCAGTTGAGTTACAAAAATAATAGCGCAATTCAATGTTTCAACGTCCAAAACTTTTCTCAGGTATATTTAGAGTAAGAATATATTGATTTTATATTAAAGAGACTGAAGGATCATTCATTAAAAAATGCTCATTAAAAACTCTTTAATTACCATTTGAAATATACTTTAAATGCCACTGACCTTCAAACTGCTGGCTTTAATCTGTATATATAAAGCTGTAATCTGTATATAAATGTCAATGTGTGACCTTATACTTAATTCCTATGCTTTTCTGTGCACAACAATTAGATAGTATTATGCAATTTGTGTGTAGTTACATGTATTTCACCTTTGAGCAGCATTAAACAACGTGTTGATAACATTTTTCTGGTAATGACTTACTGTATTCTGATAAAAGCAATTGGTTATGTTTCCATATTTGATGTTAAAGACAGTACATGTACATTAAAGGTACAGTTTGCACAAAAATGGAAAATCTGCCATCATTAATTAATCTAGATCTGTTAGATCTTTAAAATATACTGAACAATGCTTCAAAAACAGCCTTTGACTTCCATCTTTTATTTTTTAGTTTTTCCCTTTTATTTTTACATGCAGTTTTGAGTTTAATTAGTTACTGTATTTTAATTACTAATGCACTGAAATGTAAAGTTAGAGATTACATTTAATTTTTATGTAATTTAAGCACAGCTACATATACTGTAGCTGCCTTAAATACTGAAAAATTATTAAATTCTACAACTCTTTCTTAATCAATTCAGAGGAGAGCAACTGTAATTGTTGTTATACAAATATGTTTTGTAGAATAATTATTATTTTTCACGATTAAGGTTGCATGAATACACGATTAATAACTAATTGAGTCATCCTTCTTTTCATTTTCTTGTCGGCTTTGTCCCTTGCGGGGTCGCCACAGCGGAATGAACCGCCAACTTATCCAGCACGATTTTACGCAGCGGATGCCCTTCCAGCCGCAACCCATCTCTGGGAACCTAATTGAGTCAGAAATTTGTCAAAGACAATATAAGGTATGTATATGGTTTGAAATGCCTTCAAATATAACTATAAAGTTTAATTTTTCCTTTTTTTCTATTTGTTATCCAAAGAATGTAATATTTGTTATTGAAATGCTTAAGTATGTACTATTATGTAAATAATAAATATGTAATATTTACTTTAAGTAAAGCTACGGCCATGTTTGACAAATTTAAATGAAAAGAGTTTAATTTAAATTGAATTCAATTTAATAAAAAAATTTTAATTTTATGTGCATTTTAAGTAGTACTGGGTAAAATATTTAAACTCATTGAGTGTGAAATTACTAGTAATTTAAATACATTTTTAATTATGTAAATAATAATCAGTAATTAATGACCTTTCTTATGTAACCCATTGTTTACATGCTAATGAGATGAGTAAACATCTGTCTGAACTCTATTCGATCTCTATATATTATCATATTCTGAAGGGCAGCTGATATCACACAATTCTGTTTAACCATTGACCACCGTCTCATCTGACATTTAATAATGATATAACCCCACTGTCGTGGTGAATAATTTGTATTATCTTATTTTTGATAAAGGAAGACACTTTCATGTGGACATAAAACATTTACCATTGCTGTAATAAAACAACCTTTATAGATTACATATCATTACAAATATTTGTTATGCATCACTCATATAATTGGTCATTTAGGGTTACAGTAGAATAAACGTGTGAACATAGGAAACTGGAAGCCATTGACTACTATACTAGTAACAAAAAAAAATGATGGAAGTCACGTGCTAAATAATTATTTACACACATGACTTTTTTGTCAAATCCTTCTGGCTAAGCCTGTTGTGGTTTGTGGTTTTTTAATTAAACCAAAAACCAAATTTCATAATTGTTACAGCCATACTTCAGGGACGGCACTGGTTTCAGAAAGTTTTTTTTTTTTTGGAACCGTAGTTGACATTATTAAGGGAGGGACTCGTTGGCTGCATCTGAAAGCTTATGCAGCTGACTTTTTGCCTGGCTGCCTTCACTGTTTATAAGAAACATTATTAATAACTATTTCCTTACTATAATACTAACTTCGTGCTAGAAATCACCTACAAAAAATTTAAATTTGCACACAAAATGATGCCATGTTTAATTTTTTGGCTCAACTATCAAACAATATATCTCTGCAGCCTATAGACCTCCAAATAAGAAAGACTTTAGTCCACAAGTAGGTTGGTAGACCTCCAAGTGGTAGGTATTTACTCTGCAAGTTAATTTAGTGTCTTAGAAATAGTAGGGATTTACTCTCCAAATAGGTTTGGAGTCTTCCAATTGGTATAGACGTACTCCAGAAGTAGGTTGGGAGACCTCCAATTGGTAGGGACTTGCTCTGCAAGTAGGTTGGGAGTCTGTCAAGTGGAAGAGATTTATGCCACATATAGGTTGGAAGACCTCCAAGTGGTAGGGACTTACTCCACAAGTAAGTTAAGAGACCTCCAAGTGGTAAGGAGTTACTCCGTAAGTAGGTTCAGAGTCTTCCAAGTGGGAAGGATTTATGGCGCAAGTAAGTTGGGAAACCTCCAATTGGTAGGGATTTGCTCTGCAAGTAGTTTGGGAGACCTTTAAGTGGAAGGGACTCACACGTAAGTAGCTTCAGAGTCTTCTAAGTGTAAGGGATTTACCAAACAAGTAGGTTGGGAAACCCTCAAGTGAAAAGGACTTAACTTGCAAGTCGGCAGGGAGTCTTCCAAGAGGTAGGGAGTTACTCAACAAGTAGGTTGGGAGACCTCCATGTTGTAGGGACTTACTCCACAAGTAGGTTCTGAGTCTTCAAAGTGGAAGGGAGTTACTCTACACATAGGTTGGAAGACCACCAAGTGGTAGGGACTTGCACTGAACGTAGGTTGAGAGACCTCCAAGAGATAGGGACTTACTCCACAACAAGGTTGGGAGTCTTCCAATTAGTAGGGGATTTCTCCACAGGTAGTTTGAGAGACCTCTAAGTGGTAGGGACTTACTCCGTAAGTAGGTTCAGAGTCTTCCAAGTGGGAAGGATGTATGCCACAAGTAGTTTGAGAGACCTTCAGATGGTAGGGACTTGGTCTGCAAGTAGTTTGGGAGACCTTCAAGTGGAAGGGACTCACACGTAAGTAGCTTCAGAGTCTTCTAAGTGTAAGGGATTTACCAAACAAGTAGGTTGGGAAACCCCCAAGTGAAAAGGACTTAACTTGCAAGTCGGCAGGGAGTCTTCCAAGAGGTAGGGAGTTACTCAACAAGTAGGTTGGGAGACCTCCATGTTGTAGGGACTTACTCCACAAGTAGGTTCTGAGTCTTCAAAGTGGAAGGGAGTTACTCTACACATAGGTTGGAAGACCACCAAGTGGTAGGGACTTGCACTGAAAGTAGGTTGAGAGACCTCCAAGAGATAGGGACTTACTCCACAACAAGGTTGGGAGTCTTCCAATTAGTAGGGGATTTCTCCACAGGTAGTTTGAGAGACCTCTAAGTGGTAGGGACTTACTCCGTAAGTAGGCTCAGAGTCTTCCAAGTGGGAAGGATTTATGCCGCAAGTAGGTTGAGAGACCTTCAGGTGATAGGGACTTGGTCCGCAAGTAGTTTGTGAGAACTCTCCGACTCTGGCCTTTGTTTTTCCAGAATATAAATGGTTTCTCCCAAGGTTTGTTCTTCACATGCGTCAGTTAGAGTTTTGGTTTATTGTCACTGTCATCTCGGGCTTGCTATGATTTGGGATGAGTTCTGCATTGGTGAGTTGCTCTTCAGTGTATCAGCCTTCAGCAGTGACATTTGTATCAAACTGAACTGACTCAGTTTTAATTTAACTAGAACTACACCAGCATTCTACCATTACTCTCCTGTCTGCCTGATATGCTGGGATTTTCCATAATGTGAAATATTGCTATGGATTTTAATTTTCTATTCTTCATTTATGTTAAGCTGCTTTGACACAATCTGCATCATAAAAAGCGCTTTAGAAATAAAGCTGGCCTCCAAGTGGGAGGGACTTATGCAGCAAGTAGGTTGGGAGATCTTCAAGTGGGAGGGACTTTTTCTATTGTCTGTGACCCAAAACAAACAGTAAAACAGTAAAACTGATAAGATTTGATCTTTGACAAGCAATATGCTTGTTTTTTTCTGGATCAATGCCAGCTGTGAAGACAGATCTGAATTTAACATCTGATCTCAGTCTGATCTCACTGGTGTGATTGTACACGTCAAAGGGTTCAGATTGCAAAGTTTTCCCTGTTTTATTTATAGGGTTATCATAGGTTGTAGTCCATCACTGTTGCCTCATTAGTTCTGCCCACAACACACCTCCATGTCCTTGTTTTCTTCCCAGAAAGAATTACAAAGCTGCATCTTCTTCTTATCAGTACTACAACACTGAAGACTGTTGGGAGAAAAAATGGATGCAGCACTGCTCTACAGGTTTATAGATTGGGCAAAAAGAGCATGACCCCCCCCCCCCCCCCCCCCCCCCACGAGCTTTAAATAAGACATTTTTACATAGATCTTACATGACATTAGTCAGCAAAAAATCCATGTTCAACTTAAAATTCAAGCAGCAATTAATTAGTATAATTTTATCCCATCCAGGACGTAATTTATATATATTTTTCTGTGAGATCTGTGCAGTCATACCCGTTCGGATGCCGGTTCAGAGGTGATGCTGACTTTGTCACTAATGGCGAGGTTAATTTCTGAATCTGAGTTGGTGAAGCCGGGGTTCTGCTGGCCACATTCTGAAGACTGGAACTGATTGTGACCCTGCTGAAACACAACACAATTCACATGATTACTGCACGCTTTTTATTTAAAAAAAAAAGAAAAACACTAACATCAGACCATCAAGGAAGATCTGGAACTGCGCCGTTTATTATTATATGACCTGTAATAAACAGCCATAGGTCATCATCACAAAATAAACACTATCAGTGTGTAGGGAGATAATGACCTGCTGACTGTGCACTGTCCTGCTCTTTATGCAACTACTACAGTATATCAAACTGTACAAACAAATACAGCCTATTGATTAGAGGTTAAATCACTTTATTAGACTGTTAAGGGAGATAATCTCAGTGTATGGACAAGTATAAAATAGTATCATCTTTTTTGTGTATTCTACAGAATATAATGCAAAACTTATCTAGATGCCACACTTTTGAGTTCTTGGATGGCATTCAAAAACATTCCTGACACTAGATAAGATAAGATAAACGTACCTCATATTCTGGTTTGAGGACAATCTTCAGGATTTTTTCAACGATGTAAAGTGCGTAGAATCCACCGAAGACCCCGACAGACTGAAGCACGTAACCGTCTGCTTTTGGGTCAAACCCGAATGCCTGTTCAAATAGAGGAATCGATCATTTAAATGTGTTTTTGAACACGTTAAGCCAGACAACAGGCCTCTCCATGCCACACACACACACACACATTATAGCTGTATGGGCGCTTCCCCCAGATATAGTGATGTTTCTACTGTACAGACTGTATGGTTTAGCTCAGCTACCAAATCCGACCTCCGAAGACTACGTCGAATAGTTCGGACTGCTGAGCGAATCATTGGTACATCTCTCCCTACTCTCCAAGAACTGTACTTATCCAGAGCGAGCAGAAGGGCTGCCGAAATCACTCTGGACCCCTCACACCCAGCACACTGCCTGTTTGAACTTTTACCTTCTGGTCGACGCTACAGAGCACTGCGCACCAGAACAGCCCGACACAGAAACAGTTTCTTCCCTCAGGCAATCTATCTTATGAACACTTGATGATAATAATTGTGGAACCAACATCACTACCTGCTATACACTTTTTTTTTTAGACACACACACACTTATTTAACAACTGCACATATTATGTTGTATATAGTAATATAGCTGTACATACACTTGTCAATTTGTATATTTGCATTCACTTTTTAAACTATATTTATTGTCTGTTTTTTAGTCCTGTCTGTAATTCTGTTGCACTGTAGAAGCTCTGTCACCAAAACAAATTCCTCGTATGTGTGAACATACCTGGCAATAAAGCTCTTTCTGATTCTGATTCTGATTCTGATGTTCTATCCACTGTACAGAAAACACTCTGCACTTTTACATTTTCAAAATACTTCATTCTGTCTCATTTATGAGCTGTTTTCCTCATGAGAACTAAAAAATATCCCTGCAAGATCAAAGTTGACTGGTATTACTATACTTGTGGGGACATTTGGTCCCCAGAACATGATGAATACCAAGACCACAAACACACAAACACACAAATACACACACTAACACACACATGTTTGCGCAGACACATACACAGTTGCACACACAAAAAATGCACATGCACACATATACACAAACACACACACAAATGTATGCGCACACAGACAAATGTGCACATGCAGAGATATATACACACAAACACATATATACACATACACAAATGCAGACACACATAAATGTCACATATATACAAATGCACACACACACAAACATGCACATACACACAAATGCACACATGCACACGCAGACACAAAATTACACACATATATATACTCAAACACGTACACAAATGTAGACACATAAATGCATGTGCACACACAAACACACACAAAAGCACACACAAAAATGAATGCATACTCACACAAACACACACACATACAGAAATGCACACACAAACAGGCATCCACACACAAAAATGCACAAACATATACACATACACAAGTACACACACACACACATAAATCTGCACACATATACACAAATGCACACACACAAATGAATGCATACACACACAAACACACACATACAGAAATGCACACACAAAAATGCACACATAAACATATACACAAACTCACATACACAAGTACACATACACACACACAAATGTGCACACATATACACAAAAGCATACACAAAATGAATGCATACACACACACGCGCACACACAGAAATACACACACAAACATGTATGCACACACACAAAAATGCACGCATACACATTCACACAGACAAAAATACACAGACAAACATATACACATTCACATACACAAGTACACACATACACATAAATGCATTTGCACACACACACACACACACACACACACACACAAATGCGCCCACATATACACAAATTCACACACAAAACAAGTGCATACACACACAAACACAGACAAACATGCACACACAGACAAAAAGTACACACATAAATGCATGTGCACACACATACACAAAAGCACACCCAAAAATGAATGTATACGCACACAACACACACACACAAATGCACACAGACACATGCACACACAGACAAAAAAACACACACAAACACACATATATACTCAAACACATACACAAATGCAGACACACATAAAATCATATGCACACACACACACAAATCAGCACACATATACACAAAAGCACACACACAAAAATGCACACAGACACATGCACACACAGACAAAAAACACACACACAAACAAGTACACACACACACACATATACAGTAAATGCATGTGCACACATACTGTACACACACATATACACACAAATATGAATGCACACACACATACACACGCATACATACACAAATGCTCTCACACAAACACATAAATGCACACATACGTACACATGCACACACAGACAAAAATACACACACAAACAAGTACACACACACACACACACACACATATAATGTAAATGCATGTGCACACATACTGTACACACACATATACACAAATGCACACACAAATATGAATGCACACACCCATACATACACAAATGCTCTCACACAAACACATAAATGCACACATACGTACACATGCACACACATACAAACAAATGCACAGACACACATACATGCACTCACACACATATACACAAACATACAGTAACACAAATGCACACACAAACACGCACAAATACACAAACGTTACAACGATCATACATCACATATTAAAGGGTCAGTTCACCCAAAAATCAAAAGTTACTCACTATTTACTCTCCCTCAAGTGGTTTCAAACCTTTCTAAGTTTCTTTCTTCTGTTGAACACAAAGGAAGATATTTTGAAGAATGTTCCATAGTAGGAAGAACAAATATATGGAAGAAAGAATCTCAAACAGGTTTGAAACAACACAAGTAAATGATGACAGAATGTTCATTTTGGAGTGATCTGTCATCAGAACAAAACAATAATGTGTGAAAAGACGAGTCCAGTGCAAAGAGCGTTACTACGTCATTAGCTATGAATAATCTACATCAGCATCACTGTGCTGATAAGAGCAATTAAAGATGTTCAGTGGAAACCTGCGGGTCCGAGGTTTCATCTCAGGAATGAACCAGTTTTAGGTTATTGGGTTCGGTTTCTGCTCCGGCCTGCAGTAACCTGATCAGGGCTGCGTTTCACTAAAGTAGATCATAACAATGATCATGCGATTGGTCTGTTTCCCAAAAGTCTTAGAATTACAATCATATTTCCCCCCAATTTCTGTTTAACGGAGTGAAGATTTCAGCACATTTCTAAACATCATAGCGTTAATAACTCATTTCTAATAACATTTCTAATTTCTTTTCATTCATTTATTTTCAGTGTAAAATTATTACTGTATGTTTAAAAGCCACAAACTTTCACTAATTCCAAAAAGAAATTGAATATTATTTTGTGTTGTATTATTTGGTTACTGAGCAGCAATAAATAACTCTTCAAAATATAAAGCATTTTCATGTGATTTACTACACTAGCAGTGTTTTGAAATGAGTGAATGCTTAATAATCATGAAATCACGATTATTCCTTAGACCAGAGATGCCCAAACTAGGGTCCACGGCCAAAGTTGGCCCATGGTAACCTTTTATTTGGCTCTCCAGCCAATCAGAGAAGAGATGGACAAATGATGGGGAAGGTTGGGGCGAATCCCTCAGAGGTCGTCATTTCTAATTCAACATAACCTTCTGTTTGTTTTTTAATAGCTGAGCTCCAAAAAAGCAAAACTGAAATGAAATGTTTGAATTAAATGGGAATTAATGATATATTTAAAGGGTCATGAAACCCTAAATCACCTTTTTTTTAGATGTTGACCGATATACAGTATATTTATATATTATTTGTGTTATAAATGAGATTGTTTATAGTTTTATTGTAAGAAGTAATTATAAAATGTAAAATATATATATACAGTTGAAGTCTCTGCTAAGCCTTTATGTATTATAGAAGTATCAGATCGGGTTTCGGTATTGGTAGATACTCAAAATCAAATGACTCGGACTGGAGGGCAAAAAAACCTGATCGGGACATCCCTAATTAGTGATTAGTTTTGTACATTTTCTGGACATCAAAACATACTTTAACAAAAACAAACTAATAAAAATAAATAAACTAATTAAAAAATAATCAAAGGAAATCACTGAGCAAGAATGAGTAATAGTGTACATAAAATGAAATATGCTTGGAAGACAATAGGGAAATAGGGATAAACTCTAAAACAAATCTGTCAATGAAATGTATTGGGCATTTCATATTGATAACCTGATGTTTTTTAACCATAATTTTTTTTCCAGCCATTTATGTCGCAGTCTGCATGAAGCTGCTTTATAAAACATTCCATGATGATTATTTGGTTAAATGTTTAGTAAAACAATGCAATATACAGTGCATCCGGAAAGTATTGATAGCGCTTCACTTTTAACACATTTGTTTATGTTACAGCATTAAAAAAAGAGTTTTTGAAATTGTTGCAAATTTATAAAAAATAAAAAGCTGTAAAATCTCATGTACATCAGTATTGACAGCCTTTGGTGTGAAGCTCTACATTGAGCTCAGGTTCATTCTGTCTCCACTGATCATTCTTGAGATGTTTCAGCAGCTTCATTGGAGTTCACCTGTGGTCAATTCAGCTGATTGGACATGATTTGAAAAGGCGTACACCTGTCTATATAAGGGCCCAGGGTTAAAAGTGCATGTCAAAGCACAAACCAAGCATGAAGACAAAGGAATTGTCTGTAGACCTCCGAGACAGGATTGTCTCAAGGCACAAGGCTGGGGAAGGTTACAGAAACATTTCTGCTGCTCTAAAAGTTCCAATGAGCACAGCGGCCTCCATCATCCGTAAGTGGAAGATGGAGAACCACCAGGACTCTTCCTAGAGCTGGCCAGCCATCTAAGCTGAGTGATCGGGGGAGAAGGGCCTTAGACAGGGAGGTGATCAATAACTCGATGGTCACTCTGTCTGAGCTCCAGCGTTCTTCTGTGAAGAGAGGAGAACCTTACAGAAGGACAACCATCTGTGCAGCAATCCACCAACAGGCCTGTATGGCAGAGTGGCCAGACGGAAGACACTCCCCGCCTGGAATTTGCCTAAAGGCGTCTGAAGGACTCTCAGACCATCAGAAACTAAACTCTCTGGTCTGATGAGACTCAAATTGAACTCTTTGGAGTGAATGCCAGGCGTTACGTTTGGAGAAAACCAGGCAGCGCTCATCACCAGGCTAACAGCATCCCTACAGTGAAGCATGGTGGTGGCAGCATCATGCTGTGGGGATGTTTTTCAGCAGCAGGAACTGGAAGACTAGTCAGGATAGAGGGAAAGATGAATGCAGCAATGTACAGAGACATCCTGAATGAAGACCTGCTTCAGAGTGCTCTTGACCTCAGACTGGGGCGACGCTTCATCTTCCAGCAGGACAATGACCCAAAGCACACCGCCAAAATATCAATGGAGTGGCTTCACAACAACTCGCTGAATGTCCTTGAGTGGCCCAGCCAGAGCCCAGACCTAAACCCTAATGAACATCTCTGGAGAGATCTGAAAATGGCTGTACACCGTCGCTTCCCATCCAACCTGATAGAGCTTGAGAGGTACTGCAAAGAGGAATGGACAAACATTCCCAAAGACAGGTGAGCCGAGCTTGTGGCATCATATTCAGAAAGACTTGAGGCTGGAGTCACTGCCAAAGGTGCATCAACAAAGTGTTGAGCAAAGGCTGTGAATACTGATGTACATCTGATTTTACAGCTTTTTATTTTGAATAAATTTGCAACAATTTCAAAAACTCTTCTTTCACATTGTCATTATGGGGGATTGTGTGTAGAATGTTGAGGAAATCAATCAATTTAATACATTTTGGAATAAGGCTGTGACATAAACAAATGTGGAAAAAGTGAAGCGCTATCAATACTTTCCGCATGCGCTGTATATATTTCAGCCCTTTGAAAATAGACAGTGACTTCTAAGTAGCACACAAAAATGTGTTCTCTGGTGTGATTGTTATAAGCTTTTTTGGAAACACACATGGAGTTGTAATGAATGTTGCATGCACAGAAAGATATGAAGAGTCACAATACACCGTTATTGAGAAACTCAGCCCTTAATGAGAGTAAACCGAGCAATGTACCGTGTTTTACCTCAGGTATAAGCTGCAGAGCGCCGTTGCTGAAGAGCGTGCCGACCCCCAGGCCCAGGAAATAAGTGAGCACTTTAGGGAAAAAGGGTTTCTTTGTGATCGGGACGAGGGTCATGCCCAGCAGAGAAGCCAGATTAATGAGGGTCACCGCCAGGAAGGCATAACCCCAAACTGCAGGAGGGGGAAAAAAGGTGAAAATCAGACAGCTGAGTATACTGAAAGCTGATATACTATACCACCCTCCAAAAAAATGAGTGGAAAAGGGTTATAGTGCATGGTGTAACACTGTGTTTCCCCCACTGTCCTGCATTTATGTCTCCATTTGTGCGTTTCTCACCGTGTAGATCGGAGTCTTCAGTGTGTGTGGGAGGGTCCGTCGGGCAGGGCGGCAGCACGGCTTTATTAAGCAGAGCGGGGCACACAGTAGCCAGATGCTCTTCAGTCAGGACAGAGGTGTTGTGGAACCCGTAATGCACCAGGATCTCCTCTGCATTCATGCACTGACACACACACACACAAGTAATTACTAATTACATCAATAACATTCATTCATTCATTCATTTTCTTTTTGGCTTAGTCCCTTTATTAATCTAGGGTCGCCACAGCAGAATGAACCGCCAACTTATCCAGCACGTTTTACGCAGCGGATGCCCTTCCAGCTGCAACCCATCACTGGAAAACATCCACACACACTCATTCACACACATACACTATGGACAATTTAGCTTACCCAATTCACCTATAGCATATAAACGCCAACTGACTCAGCCGGGGCTCGAACCAGCGACCTTCTACATCAATAACAATGTATTTAAATTTTTTACAAATTATATATTCATTCATTGATTTTCCTTTATTTATCAGGGGTCGCCACAGCGGAATGAACCGCCAACTATTCCAACATATGATTTACACAGCATATGCCCTTCCAGCTGCAACCCAGTACTGAGAAACATCCATACACACTCATTCACACACACACTCATACGCTATGGTCAATTTTAGTTGAGCAATTCCTCTATAGCGCATGTGTTTGGACTGTGGGGGAAACCAGAGCACCCGGACGAAACCCACGTTAACACTGGGAGAACATGCAAACTCCACACAGAAACACCAACTGACCCAGCTTGAAAAGCAACCTTGCTGTGAGGCCACAGTGCTAACCACTGAGCCACTGCGCCGCCCTAATATCTCTATATATTTATTAAATATGTTTTATTACTATTTTTATATAATTATTAAATATTAAATTATTATTATTATTTCTAATTGCCATACTTGGGGAAAAAAATTTAATTACCCAATAAGGAATTAAATCACTACTTAAAATCCCTATAAATCTTGATGCATACGCTGTAAACAATACATGACAGTGTACACACAAAAAAATGCTGTGTTGTTTCAACCCAATGTTGGGTCAAAAATGGACAAACCCAGAGTTGGGTTACATTCTTTTCAATTCATTTTCAATTCAATTTAAATGACACTTTTTGTGTTAAATTACACACAGTTGGGTTTGTATATATTTGACCCAACATTGGGTTACAACAACTTTGCAAGTTTATATTGAGTCATTTCAACTTTAATTATGAAAACCTGACATAGTTTATATTTTATACTAATTCATTCATTCATTCATTTTCCTTCGGCTTAGTCCCTGATTTATCAGGGGTCATCACAGTGGAATGAACCACCAACTATTCCAGCCTAAGTTTTACACAGCGGATGCCCTTCCAGCCACAACCCAGTACTGGGAAATCATACTAATTCATTTTGCTAATATATTTATGGTAATATAAATAAATAATTAGTGCTTAGTTTAATAAGTTATGATTTTTGTTGATTATATAAACTCTAAAATAATGCTGGGTTATACCGACCCAACAACATTTGGTCAAATATAGTCAAAATTTTTGATTAATTTTAATTAATTTTAATTTAATTTTTTTTTTTTTACCCAACTATTGGGTTTAATATTTGGGTAAATATTTAACCTGGGAAAACCCAACTGTAAACATATACTCTCTAAAAATACTTAAAAAAAGGTAAAATATAGACAAAAAATGTTGGGTTAAATTCGGTCCTATATAAGAATTAAGTGTGGCACGGTGGCTCAGTGGTTAGCACTGTGTCCTCACAGCAAGAAGGTCGCTGGTTTGAGTCCTGGCTGGGTCAGTTGGCATTGTGGAGTTTGCATGTTCTCCCCGTGTTGGTGTGGGTTTCCTCCGGGTGCTCCGGTTTCCCCCACAGTCCAAACACACATGCTCTATAGGGGACTTGATGAACTAAATTGGCCGTAGTGTATGAGTGTTTATGGGTGTTTCCCAGTACTGGGTTGTGGCTGGAAGGGCATCCGCTCCGTAAAACATATGCTGGAATAGTTGGTGGTTCATTCCGCTGTGGAAATCTCTGACAAATCAGGGATTAAGCTGAGGAAAGATTAATGAATGAAGTTTAATTAAAAAAATTAACCCAGCAGTTTGTTTGTGCCCATATTTGACTCAAAATTGGGTTGAAATATTTAGATTAAACTAATTGTTTCACTTTAAGTCAAGCATGGCATTATAGGTTTATTTAAAATGTTTCATACCTAAGCATTTGAGTAAAGACATTGTTTAGTTAGCATGTAGAATTAAAGAAATTATAGTCAAACATTATTTGCATCATACATTTCAGAGCGATGACACCATACTTCATATATACAATATCATGACCAATTTTGACTCAATTATTGCTTCATAAGAATGTGCAATCTTCCTGATAAATAGTTGATAAATATTCATATTCTGCAATATATATTTGTATAACAAAAAAACCCGTCTGAAGGCATCTCTGGCACAGCTTCCAATCATCATCAATGTAGTGCAAAGTAAGGCTCAGGAACGGGTCCATCGTCCTACTTGACCAGAGGTCTGAAGTGGCCGCAGAAGTAGAAATCAGCCTCAGCCTTTAACAGAGCGGGGTCACGTGACACGTAGGGAAGGTAATTAAAAAAATCGACCTGGGAAAATTAGATGGATTATAGGTTCTGAATGTCGATTTAGATTACTTTTTCAATTAATCGCCCAGTCCTATATACACTATATACACAGCCCTATATTCCTTTATCTACACAACTGTTTAATATAAGGGAAGTGCATTGCATGTAAATGGTGGTTCATATTAATATGGGCAAAACCAATGTTGGGTTAATTTTTTTAATTCAATTTAAATTAGGCTACAGTTTTAAAGTGGTTAGCACTATTGCCTCGCAGCAAGAAGGTCGCTAGTTCAAGTTCCAGCTGGGTCAGTTGGTGTTTCTGTGTGGAGTTTGCATGTTCTCCCCGTGTTGGTGTGGGTTTCCTCCGGGTGCTCCGGTTTCCCCCACAGTCCAAACACATGCGCTATAGGGGAGTTGATGAACTAAATTAACCGTAGTGTATGAGTGTGTGTGTGTGAATTAATGTGTATGGGTGTTTCCCAGTACTGGGTTGCAGCTGACAGGGCATCCGCTGTGTAAAACATATGCTAGAATAGTTGGCGATTCATTCCGCTGTGGAAATCCCAGAAATAGAGACTAAGCCGAAAGAATGAATGAATGAATGAATGAATGAATGAATGAATAAATGAATTAATGAATTGTAACCCAACTGTTGGGTTTGTCCATATGTGACTCAGCATTGGGTTAAAATGATGAACCATTTTTAGAGTATATAACAGACTAACTGTAATCGAAATGAAAATTAGTTCCTTCCTTTACGTTTTCAGTGAAGGAGTAAATTAATTACAGCAGCGAGTTACTTTGTAACTAATTATTGCACCCACCGCTGATTATCATCATTTCTTTCTCAATGCATTGTTTGATAAGCGTGCTCAATCATCTTGATAACGCTGAACTTCAGCAGGTGACCAATATAAATGATCTGTATAATAGATTTATAAAACAAAAACTATTAGAATGTATTGAGTTTGAATTATTTACAGCAATTAAAGCAACTACATTACACGGCACAAAATGCTGGGCTGTCGTAAACCAGCGTTGGGTCAACCATGTTGGGTTAAATTCAATTTAAATGACACTTTTTAACCCATTAGTTAGGTTTGTCTATATTTGACCCAACATTGTAGTACAGCATGTTTAGTGTATAAGCAGGTTAAATGTAATTACATTACCTATAAATGAAAAGTAATCCATTAGTTTAGTTTTTTAAAGATTAACCCAGCAGTTGGTTTGTGCCTATATTTGACCCAAAATTGGATTGAAATAACCCAGCATTCTTAGATTTACCTTGTAATTTTTTACATTTTATTTTGCTTTATTTAAAAATGTTACTTAAGCCTTTAATAAAAGACAGAACATTCTTTAGGTAAAATTACATATAAATGACACTTTTTAACTCATCAGTTGGGTTTGTTCTTATTTGACCCAACACTGGATTACAGCCTTTTTAGAGTATAAAAAGCAGGCTAACCTTAAGCAAATTACCAAAAAATCCATTAAATAGTCCATTAATTTAATTAAAAAAAAATTAACCCAGCAATTGGTTTGTGCCTATACAGTTGAGGTCAGAGTTATTAGCCCCCTTTGAATTTTTTATTCTTTTTCAAATATTTCCCAAATGATGTTTAACAGAGCAAGGAAATTTTCACAGTATGTCTGATAATATTTTTTCTTCTGGAGAAAGTCTTATTTGTTTTATTTCGGCTAGAATAAAAGCAGTTTTTAATTTTTTAAACACCATTTTAAGGTCAATATTATTAGCCCCTTTAAGTTATATATTTTTCAATAGTCTACAGAACAAACCATCATTATACAATAACTTGCCTAATTACCCTAACCTGCCTAGTTACCCTAATTAACCTAGTTAAGCCTTTAAATGTCACTTTAAGCTGTATAGAAGTGTCTTGAAGAATATAGTCTAATATTATTTACTGTCATCATGACAAAGAGAAAATAAATCAGTTATTAGAGATGAGTTATTAAAACTATTATGATTAGAAATGTGTTGAAGAAATCTGCTCTCTGTTAAACAGAAATTGGGGAAAAAATAAACAGGGGGGCTAATAATTCAGGAGGGCTAATAGTTCTGATTTCAACTGTATATGACCCAAAATGGGTTGAAATAACCAAGAACTGTTAGATTAATCTTGTAATTGTTTCAATTTAAGTCAAGCATGGCATTTTAGATTTATTCATCTATTTATTTAGCTATTTATTTATTTACTTGAGCATTTAATAAAAGATTCTTTAGGTAAACATACTGTACATATAAATGTAAAACACTTTTTTAACACAACAGTTGGGTTTGTCCATATTTGACCCAATATGATTACAGCATTTTAAAGTGTATATGTTGACTGACTTTAATTAAATTACCTGAAAATGAAAAGTATTAGTTTAATAATAAAAAATAAAAAAAAACAGTAGTTGGTTTGTGCCCATATTTGACTCAAAATTGGGTTGAAATAACCCAGCACTTTTTTGGATTAATCTAGTAATTGTTTTAATTTAAGTCAGGCATGACATTTTAGCTTTATTTATTTATTTACTTCAGCATTTAATAAAGACAGAACATTCTTTAGTTAACAAACAGATTTACTCTGCAAATAAATAATACAGACAACACTAGTGTTGGGTTAATTTATTTATTATTATTTTTATTTAATTCAAATGACATGTTTTTAACTCAACAGTTGGGTTTG
This sequence comes from Danio kyathit, assembly GCA_903798195.1. Taxonomy (NCBI): domain Eukaryota; kingdom Metazoa; phylum Chordata; class Actinopteri; order Cypriniformes; family Danionidae; genus Danio; species Danio kyathit. The sequence continues at coordinate 63,042,214 of LR812532.1, read as the reverse complement.
TTCATATTTGACCCAACATTGATTTACTGCGTTTTTAGAGTGTATAAGCAGGCTAACTTTAAGTAAATTGCCAAAAAATGAAAAAGTAATCCATTAATTTAACTTTAAAAATTAACCCAGCAGTTGGTTTGTGCCTATATATGACCCACAATTGAGTTGAAATAACCCAGATTTTTAGATTAAACTTATAGTTTAAATTTAAGTCAAGCATGGCATTTTAGCTTTATTTAAACAATTTACTTAAGCATTTAATTAAAAGACAGAACATTATTTATTTAAAATTACTTTTAAATGACACTTTTTAATCTATCTGTTGGGTTATGATAGGTTTAATGAAAAGTAATCCATTAAATTATTTAAAAAAAAAAGGATTAAGCCAGCAGTTGGTTTGTATGTGACCCAAAAATGGGTTGAAATTATCCAGCATTCTTAGATGTAAATTGTAATTCTTTCAATTTTATTTAGCTTTATTTAAATTTTTACTTAAGTATTTAATAAAAAAACAGAACATTATTTAGTTAAAATTACATATAAATGATATTTTTTAACTCATCAGTTGGGTTTGTCCCAACAATAGATTACAAATAGAGTAAATAGAGTATTTGACCCAACAATAGATTACAGCATTTTAGAATGTATAAAGTAGGCTAACTTCAAGTAAATTACCGAAAAATTAAAATAATACATTAATGTAATCTTTAAAAAGTTAACCCAGCAGTTGGTTTGTGCCTATATATGACCCCAAATTGTGTTGAAATAACCCAGCACTTTTTTAGATTAATCTTGTAATTGTTTCAATTTAAGTAAGGCATGGCATTATTTGATTTTTTTACCTGAGCATTTAATAAAAAACACTATTAAAACTAATAAAATAATAATAATATGGACAACCCCAGTGTTGGGTTAATTTTTGTTCATTTAATTCACATGACACTTTTAACTCAATAGCTGGGTTTGTCGGCGGTTCATTCTGCTGTTGCGACCCTTGATAAATCAGGGACTAAGCTAAAGGAAAATGAATGAATGAATGAATGAATGAGTTGGGTTTGTCCATATTTGACCCAACATTGGGTTAGAGCATTTTAGAGTGTATAATGAGGCTAACTTTATTTAAATTATTAAAAAATGAAAAGTAATTCATTAATTTAATTTAAAAAAGTAACCCAGCAGTTGATTTATCCCTATATTTGACCCACAGTTGAGTTGAATTAACCCAGCATTCTTAGATTAAACTTGTAATTGTTTAAATTTTATTTATCTTTATTTAAAATGTGTATTTAAGCATTAATTGAAAGACAGACCAATCTTATAAGCATGGCATTTTAGCTTTTTATTAAATGCTTGAGTATTAAAAATGTCAAATAAAGCTAAAATGCCATGCTTGACATAAATTTAAACAATTATATATTTAATCTAAAACTGCTGCGTTATTTCAACCCAATTTTGGGTCATATATAGTCACAAACAACTGCTGGGTATATTTTTTTAATTAAATGAATGGATTACTTATCATTTTTAGGTAATTTAATTAAAGTTAACCAGTTTATACACTACGCAATGTTGGGTCAAATATGTACAAACCCAACTGTTGAGTTAAAAAGTATCATTTGAATTACTCTGCAGTAATATTAATATTAATAATAATATGGACAACCCCAATGTTGGGTTATTTTTTTACATTTTATTCAAATGACACTTTTTAACTCAGCAGTTGGGTTTGTCCATATTTGACCCATTACTGAATTACAGCATTGTAGAGTGTATAAAGCAGGCTAACTTTAATTTAATGACCTAAAGATGCAGAGGAATCATCACTTTGGAGTTTTGCAGTAACTTTTACCTGCGCGTGCACGGGAATGTTGGTGTCCACCGAGTGCTGCACGATGGTCTCCAGCAAACCGGTGACGTCAGCGAGGTCCAGCGAACCGTTCTGCCCATAAACATCGATGATGTCCCGCAGGAAGATGCGTTGCACGGCGCTGGAGCTCCAGGGCACCAACAGCAGCAGCGGGAGCACCACGCGGGAGAACAGCGGTCGGAGAGCGCATAGAGGAGCGGCCATGATCCGCTGCAGCAGGCGGGAGTCTGGATGATAATCCCGAACACATCTCAAGACGACAGATAAGGAGAGCTATTAAATGGGTTAATTATTGCTTCACTATTAGTTCCCTCAGTGACCCAACAGACGTGTCGCGCCTCTATCTGGCGCAAAGCCACCGCGATAACCCAGCGTCTGGCTGACTACAGAAAGTGCTGGGTTGTTTTTAAAATAACAAATATGGAGCCGAATAAACTTTGGAAGTATAATTTAGGTATAAATGAAAAACATAACCCAATATTGCTTTGTCCATCAGAATTTGACTTTAAGTTGGGTTAAAACATTCCAACATTTTAGGGTAGTAGTTCACCAACACTGTACACATAAAAAATAGGTTGTTTTTAAAATAGCAAATATGGAGCCAAATTATTTAAGCATAATTTAGGTTTAATTGAAAAACAACCCAATATTGGGTTTGTCCATCATATTTGACTTTAAGCTGTTAAAACTACCATATTTTAAAAACAAATATCAGAGTATGAACCCAAATGTGGAAGTATATTTTATGTTTAATATTAGTTGGTCCAACATATTTGACTTTAATATGGGTTAAAACAACCCAGCGTTTTAGTTCTCTAACTGAACTACACTAAAAATGCTGGGTTGTTTTTAAATCCCAAAAATGGACCAAATTATGGAAGTATAATTTAATTGAAAGAAATTGACCTAATATAGCTTTGTCCATCGTACTTGACTTTAAGTTGGGTTTTTAAAATATCGAATATGGACCCAAATTTGGAAGTATAATTTATGTTTAATTGAAAAAACTTAACCCAAAATTGGTTTGTCCATCATATTAGACTTTAAGCTAAGTTAAAAACAACCCAGCATTTGCAGTTCTAACACTGTACACTAAAAATGTTGGGTTGTTTTTAAAATACCAAATATAGACCAAATTATCTAAGTATAATTTGTTTAATAGAAAAACATAACCCAATATTGCTTTGTTCATCGTATTTGATTTTAAACTAAACAACCCAGCGTTTTAACTGCTCGCTGAAAAGGCTGTTTGGGTCAAATATGGACAAATCCAACCGTTGGGTTAAACAGTAAAATTTAAATTAGGTGAACTTAACCCCCCTTGGAATTGTCTGCATTTGACCCTATAGTTGGGTTAAAACAACCCAGTGTTTTAGATCTCCAACACTAGTCCAGCTGAAGTTCATCACTGATTCTTACAGCAGCTCCAATTCAAAGTTACTTCAAATTTATTTACCTATTTCTGGAAAATAATTGCTTGTTGCCTTCATTTTTTCCAGTTGAGTCAAGTTAAGCTTATACTCTAAATATGCTGTTGTAATCCAATATTGGGTCACATATGGACAAACCCAACTATTGGGATAAAAATATGATTTAAATGTAATTGGATTTGTCCATATTTGACCCTGCTGGGCTAAAATAATTCGTTGTTTTACAGTGTAATCCAGCTGAAGATGAGTGCAGCTGAGTTGTTGTAACCCAATATTGGGTCAAACATGAACAAACCCAACTGTTGGGTTAAAAAGTGTCATATACATTTAATTGAAGAAAATAACCCAACATGTTTTTTAAATATTTGACCTAAAACTGAATTATGACAACCCAGCATTTTTAGGGAAAGATGTTATTTTCATTCATTCATTTCTTTCGGCTTAGTCCCTTTATTCATCAGGGGTCGCCACAGCGGAATGAACCACGGATGCCATTCTAGCTGCAACCCAGTACTGTGAAACACCCATACACACTCATTCACACACACACTCACTACGGCCAATTTAGTTCATCAATTCCCCTATAGCGCATGTGTTTGGGCTGTGGGGGAAACCGGAGCACCCGGAGGAAACCCACGCCAACACAGGGAGAACATGCAAACTCCACACAGAAACGCCAACTGACCCAATCGAGGCTCGAACCAGCGACCTTCTTGCAGTGAGGCCACAGTGCTAACCACTGCTCCACCGTGTCGCCCTCAGCTGCTGGGTTAATTTTTTAAAAATCAATTTAGGACCAAATTGAACCCAAACTTTGTGTTTGTCCATATATTACCCATTTGGTTTGTCCAGCATTTTATTGGGTGGAAGTTTAATTTGATTGAACGTAAATATTTTAGGCAACCAGTGTTTTTGCAGTCGATTATTTAGTTTTAAGTTAATTTATAAGCTTATTATTTAATAGGATTTAAAAATAAATACATTTAAAAACCTTTGAATTAGAGCTGCTCTCAGAATCAATGTTGATGATTAGCTGGATTGCAGTGTTGTGAAACTGGGTTGTCATAATCCAACAATGGGTCAAATATGGACAAAACAACATGGGTACATATTTTAATTAAAAGTAGTGTATGAGTGTGAATGCAAGAGTGAATGGGTGTTTCCCAGCGTTGGGTTGCCATTGGAAGGGCATCCGCTGTGTAAAACATCTGCTGGATAAGTTGGCGGTTCATTCCACTGTGGTGACCCCAGATTAATAAAGGGACTAAGCCCAAAAGAAAATGAATGGAGAAATTAAACCAACACAGATTTCTTTTATATATTTGACTTAATTTTGAATTATGACAACCTTATAAAAGTGTGTTTTATGTTTTGATGTGTCTTGATTCTTGCATGATGAAGCAGTTTTTCTTTTCCTTTTTTTTGTTTACATTTTTATGGCAGATTGAAATTCTTAGAAAGTTCACAGAATGTTAGAGATTATATATACATCATTTCATTGTGCTTTCATAACTAAAGCAGGGGAGGCAGAGATAAGATAAGACCAGATAAGATTTAATCTCATGATCAGTTATGATGACAGACGGTGTTATTGTCAAAATTACAGTAGTCATTACAGTACATTCTTGTTATATTATATGCAGTGCTGTCGTAAATTAATCGCTTCTTGGATAGTGTTCCTGGAATCACACACTCATCTTAACTTTTGCTTCTTTAGATATAGATTTTTATTTTGTCTTCTTCATTTATTCATTTCATAGGCTATTACTTTCTTAATACAGTTATCAAAATATAATATATCCTCTCGGTGGCGCAGTGGGTAGCACTCTCGCCTCACAGCAAGAAGTTCATTGGTTTGAGCCTCAGCTGGGTCAGTTGGCATTTCTGTGTGGAGTTTGCATGTTCTCGTGGGTTTCCTCCGGGTGATCCGGTTTCCCCCACAGTCCAAACACATGTGGTATAGGTGAATTGGGTAAGCTAAATTGTCCGTAGTGTATGTGTGTGAATGAGAATGTATGGGTGTTTCCCAGTGTTGGGTTGCAGCTGGAAGAACATCCGCTGCGTAAAACATATGCTGGATAAGTTGGCGGTTCATTCCGCTGTGTATGAGTCAATCTAGGGCTATATATATACTTGCAAAATGAAATAAGGTTTTGCAAACAATAAATAAAGTATTGAGCAAAAAAATTAAATAAATGCAAATCAAATTGTTTTTGAAAAATAAAAATTAATTTTGCTAACACAAATAAAAAACTGCAAAGGGAAAATTAAGTTTTAAAAAATAAAATTGAAATTTGCAAACAAAAAAAAAGAACTGCAAGAGAAGAACCACATAATTTCTTTGTGCAAATTATATTGTTTTACACGCACATGCATTAAAAAAAATCCAATATTAGTTTTGGTAAAAACATGCACTCGTTTTCCATATTAATTTAAATATATGTAAACGGCACATATAGCGCCTGTGCTTCCTTTACAGATATTATTGAGAACGTATTCTACATATTCTATTCTAAAACATAAAATCACTTACAAAAGCTAACACATATTCTAATATCACATATAAATCCAGCCTGACCTCACGAGGAAACGTAAGTATTTTACGTTTTGTCAGTTTAGTGGCTAATTCGTACGAGTTCAGTCGTACGAAAATGAACAATTTGAAAAAGGAGGCGTGGCACCTAACCCCACCCCTAAGCCCAACCGTCATTGGGTGATGAGCAAATCGAACTAATTTGTACAAATTAGATTGTACGAATTCATACAAATTAGCCACTAAATCAAAAAGTTACGAATTGCCGTGAGATTGTGTTGTATAAGTCATATAAATAAATAAATAATGAGGCTATATGAAGAAATGAAATTTATTATTTATTAGGAAATGAAAAAAATCCTACTTCATTATTATTATTAATATTATTGATGATGATCATGATGATTTATTATTATTATTATTATTATTAAGTAGGATATTGTTTATTTATTTTTTATTTTTTGAAAAGTCTACTTTTACAATTTGACACAATTTGAAATATTTTAACCCACAGGCCCATGTCATATACACTACAGATACATTAATAAATAACCGAATATAAATTAAAAGCATTATCGTATACTATGTTTTTTTTGTTTTCACAAGTTTTGGAGATGTAACAGAAATTCTGCTTTTAAATAATAGGTCACTTATAGCTTTCGTCATGAGCCACGGCTGTGTTCAAATTGACATCAAAGTTTTTAAAGTGCACTGCGAAGGGAGCACAATTGTAAACATGAAGATCGCTAAAAATGTAAAAATACTTTGAGAGCAAATTACACGTAAAGAGTGATGACTTTAATGCTTTATTTTAAACAATCATTCCAAGTTTAAATGTTAGAATGTTCTAAATGAATAGGGCATAGGGGGGATAACTTTGAATAGAACACAGCCAGGAACTATGTTTCTAACTATAGCTCTAGAGGTGTAGTTGCAAGCATAGAAGTTTGCGACGCAGTTTGCGAATTTGTGTTGAAAAGACGGATTTGGGAAACGCCAAATCAATGAACTATGTTTGTAATGACTGAATTAGCGACCTTAGTTGGCTAACAATGGTTTTCAGAAACACACCTGAGCTGTGTTCGAAGCATTCTGATTGGTTGAGCTGTATTCGAAGCATTTTGATTGGTTGAGCTGTATTAGAAGCATTCTGATTGGTTGAGCTGTGTTTCAAGCTGTTGTAAATTGCTCTACAAACACACACAGGTTACTGTTGCTTGGGGACTATTCTTCTATCAGTGCTGTCAGTTATACATATATATATATATATATACAAGGGAGTGCAGAGTTATTAGGCAAGTTGTATTTTTGAGGATTAATTTTATTATTGAACAACAACCATGTTCTCAATGAACCCAAAAACCTCATTAATATCAAAGCTGAATATTTCTGGAAGTAGTTTTTAGTTTGTTTTTAGTTTGAGCTATTTTAGGAGGATATCTGTGTGTGCAGGTGACTATTACTGTGCAGAATTATTAGGCAACTTAACAAAAAACAAATATATCCCCATTTCAATGATTTATTTTCACCAGTGAAACCAATATAACATCTCAACATTCACAAATATACATTTCTGACATTCAAAACAAAACAAAAACAAATCAGTGACCAATATAGCCACCTTTCTTTGCAAGGACACTCAAAAGCCTGCCATCCATGGATTCTGTCAGTGTTTTGATCTGTTCACCATCAACATTGCGTGCAGCAGCAACCACAGCCTCCCAGACACTGTTCAGAGAGCTGTACTGTTTTCCCTCCTTGTAAATCTCACATTTGATGATGGACCACAGGTTCTCTATGGGGTTCAGCTCAGGTGAACAAGGAGGCCATGTCATTAGTTTTTCTTCTTTTAGACCCTTTCTTGCCAGCCACGCTGTGGAGTACTTGGACGCGTGTGATGGAGCATTGTCCTGCATGAAAATCATGTTTTTCTTGAAGGATGCAGACTTCTTCCTGTACCACTGCTTGAAGGTGTCTTCCAGAAACTGGCAGTAGGACTGGGAGTTGAGCTTGACTCCATCCTCAACCCGAAAAGGCCCCACAAGCTCATCTTTGATGATACCAGCCCAAACCAGTACTCCACCTCCACCTTGCTGGCGTCTGAGTCGGACTGGAGCTCTCTGCCCTTTACCGATCCAGCCACGGGCCCATCAAGACTCACTCTCATTTCATCAGTCCATAAAACCTTAGAAAAATCAGTCTTGAGATATTTCTTGGCCCAGTCTTGACGTTTCAGCTTGTGTGTCTTGTTCAGTGGTGGTGGTTTTTCAGCCTTTCTTACCTTGGCCATGTCTCTGAGTATTGCACACCTTGGGGGGGGGGGGGGGGTTAATAATTATATGAACTTAAACTTTTGGATCTCATACAGCTGTCCCCAGCTGTTAATAATTATATGAACTTAAACTTTTGGATCTCATACAGCTGTCCCCCTCACTTTTAAAATGTCCGCTACGCCCCTGGGTGTGTTTGATTAGTGTTGGAGCAAAACTGTGCAGGACATCGGCCCTCCAGGACCGAGTTTGCGCACCCCTGCCCTAGATTGACTCCCTAGCTGTGGCGACCCCAGATTACTAAAGGGACTAAGCCGAAAAGAAAACGAATGAATGAATGAATTTATCCTCTTAGTTAGCCCTGCTTATAATGTAGGTACACTAAAAAACTAATTGTCAAAACATTTCTCATATAGATGTTACATAAAGATATAGTCGCAATGGTTGATGGTAATAATAAATAAAAAGAATAATGTCTAGAAATGATGCATAAATTAATTACATTAAAATATTTGATAACATTTGACATTAAATAACACGTACAACAACAAAAAAACACTAATTAGATGAAATAATCAATTATTAAAGTCTAACAGAGGCAGTGTGTCAAGAAAAAAGGGCCCAAAATATAAAAAGTCTGTGGGCTGGGTGTGTGTCCATATGTGACCTGGAGTCGTGTTAAAACAGCTCAGCATTTTTAGTAATACGGATATAAAATTATATATTCATTCATTCATTTTCGGCTTAGTCCCTTTATTAATCTGGGGTCGCCACAGCGGAATGAACCGCCAACTTATCCAGCATATGTTTTTCGCAGCGGATGCCCTTCCCATCTGCAACCCATCACTGGGAAACACCCATACACACTCATACACCACGGACAATTTTAGCTTAGCAATTTTAGTGGAGGAAACCGGAGCACCCGGAGGAAACCCACACGAACGCGGGGAGAACATGCAAACTCCACACAGAAATGCCAACTGACCCAGCTGAGGCTCGAACCAGCGACCTTTTTGCTGTGAGGTGACAGCCCTACCTACTGTGCCACTGCATCGCCTAAAGTTATATGTATCTTATACAAATATTTGAGTTATTTTCGTTTTTGTCAATTGCTAACATACTTCTGTCCATTCTGTAGGCACATTTCCAAAACTCTGCTGGCCATGAACACACTCCAGCTTGTTTTCACACAATATTCAGGGAATTAACACGTGCAAAATTTTTGCACGGTGGCGCAGTGGGTAGCACGATCGTCTCACAGCAAGAAGGTCGCTGGTTCGAGCCTCAGCTGGGTCAGTTGGTGTTTCTGTGTGGAGTTTGCATGTTCTCCCCGTGTTGGTGTGGGTTTCCTCCGGGTGCTCCAGTTTCCCCCACAGTCCAAACACATGCGCTATAGGGGAATTGAGTAAGCTAAATTGTCCGTACTGAATGAGTGTGTGTGGGTGTTTCCCAGTACTGGGTTGCAGCTGGAAGGGCATCCGCTGCGTAAAACATATGCTGGATAAGTTGGCGGTTCATTCCGCTGTGGCGACCCCAGATTAATAAAGAGACTAAGCTGAAAAGAAAATAAATTAATGAATGTATGAATTTACAATATAATATATTTGTTTGTAAATCTTTAACTTTCCTCTTCCTTTTTTCCCCACCTGTTAATCCTTCTTAGAATCCTTTTGTTTTATAAAGAAGTATGGGATTTTAATGCAACTTTTTTATCATCAAAGCATAACAAAAGTAAATAGATAAATTAATAAAAATAAATTAATTAAATAAATGTGGAGTGTAGTGGGATTGAGCTGTAGGAGCGCGCCCTCTACTGCAGGAACTGGACACATCACACAGCCGCGGTAAAGACTAGAAGGGATACAGCTTTGTATACTCACGTCGATATAGCATACTTTTTGTGACATTGTACAACAATAATTAATATTTTAAAATACTGTAAGAATTGGGTTTAGGGTTAGAATAGGGGTAGACGCTAATAAAATACAATTTAATGGGTAATTTAATAAATAATATGAATACTACTCGGTATATTTAGAGTTTTTACATTACTGTGACGGTTGGGTTTAGGGTTGGGGTAGAGATGGACGATAATAAAATACAATTAATGGGTAATCTAATAAATAATATAAATAATAATTCTCGTTAAGTACTGACCGTAGCTGTATCCCTTCTAGCAACATTGCCGCCAGATCATCAGCGTAGAAGAAGACGAAGAAGAGCGACTTCCGGCGGCGGCTCCATCAGGTGGAATTCGCCCTCTGTCAGATGATCTGATCGAGTTTCTTCAAAGACGCACAGTTCCGGCTGCAGGTACACTATTATTATTAGAATACTCACATTTATTACCATTATTATTATACTCAAACTCATTCACGAGCTGTTTTGGAGACTTAATGACCAATAGTCCGTCAGAGCTGGCCGTTATTAAGCGCTTCATCACTGACAGATCAGTTGGAGAGCCACACACACACACACACACACACACACACACATTCATGAAGTCACACATAAACACCATAACATTCAAGAACACACACACAAAAATGAGCATATGAGCACACAAACTCATACACCGATGAGTACACACAGGTGAACTCTCTCTTACACACACACACACAGAGAGAGAGAGAGAGAGAGAGAGAAAAACACTCCCATACATAAACTCAAGCACACAAATACCACAACTTTCAAGAATATACACACACACACACACAGTACACACACACAGTACACACACACACACACACACACACAGGTGAAGCCACACTCTTAGATACACTCAAACCCGACATACATACTCATATGAGCACAAACACTCACTCTAAAACGTACACATACACAAAAGTTCATATAAACACACTCAAACACGTAGATACACACACATACACACACACCCTTGTGCATTACTTGCACACACACTCACATAGGTTAATGAACACAGGTGAGCTCACTTCACATGTGTACACACACAGGTGAACTCACTCTTTAATTTACTTTATTTATTGTTACATGCACAATAAAACACATAAATAAACTATACATTTCAACAGTCATTGTGCAATATATATGTGTGTGTTTGTGTGTGTGTGTGTGTGTGTGTGTGTTCTGCTCTTAGAGCCTCTCATCTGCTCTCTTATTACATGCTGGAGTGTGTGTGAAGCCATACAGCTGCAGGATAATGACCTGTGTGTGTGTGTGTGTTCTACAGGAGAATGTGTGTTGTCCATGGGTGTGAGTCGGCTTGATGTTCTGTACCGCAGGCTTCTCCTCACCAAACTCTTCATCCGCGGATGGGGGAAGCCGGAGGACATCAAGAGGTAAATTACAGACAATGATAATCACTGATGAGCTTATAGAATAATAGTTAACCATGGTTATTATAAGCATTATCTATTACGCTCATGTTCATTACATTTGTACCTAATATATTAGAAAATCCAAAATATTACTGCAACTTGGGCTCATTAAGATTTCAGTTTTTTCCTTCATAAATTAGCTATTTGTTTAGGATGCATAAAAATGAAATTGAGAGTAAATGCATTTTTGATTTTACTAAATATTTCAGACTTTATTCAGCTTTATTAAAAAATTATAAATATAACAGTTTAAATATATATATATTAGGGGTGTAACGGTTCACAAAAATCACGGTTCGATACGACACGGCTCGGTATGTTTTCGATACAGCAAAAAAAGAAAAAAGCCAGCGGATTTCTCTGATTGAAATCTTTTTAATGTATTAAAACTAACATCATAAAAGCGTGATCTCTTTTGTTTTTTTTTCTTTTTTTTTACTTTGAACAGTGATATAAAGCTGTATTTCTGGGGTTTCTGCTTAGCAGCAAATAAAACAAATTCTTCCTTATACTCAAAACCAAAAAGCTTCTTATAAAATAAATGTAATATTTTAGTAGTTAAACAAATAAAAAGAAAAGAAAAGTTTAGTTTTCATATGGAAATCAGTTTCAATCAATTTTTTAAGTAATTGTTTATTTTCAGAAAGTGTCCAGCTTTAGTTCAGACAGCACAGATCAGCTTGGTTTGACTGTCACCTGCCATTTCAGTGGATCTGAAAGCAGGAATTATTATCTGACTGAAATGGGCTTTTGAAGGAATAATGTAACGGGGCTCTATTACAAACATTTTTTTAAAACCCGAAATTTCCACTTCTGAATAAGGTCTCATATCCACAGCTGTAAATGTACCGATCGCCTCGGTGATGTTTTGCCCTGTTCAAATCTGTAGAAATTGCCTGTCTGAATGCTGCGGGGATAGTTGCATGTAGTGCGCGTGTTTCTAGTTTTCGTCTAATTCCAGTTAGTGATTCCGTGATGTCAGTGTAAATGAGTTGACATGTTCAAATATTAGCGCTAAAATAGCTTACTGTCACAGCGGATGTCATTGTTTTTTTATCCACCACTCTCTTGCCATCACCCTCATAACTTACATCAAAGTGCTCCCAAACGACAGACCCGCTGTTGGTTATAGGAGGATGACATTAATGTTAGCCATTTTGCGAGCTAGTGCAGCGTGTCCCTGGCTGGAGTAGTGTTTGGAGGTGGACGAGGAAGGCAGCATGTTGCCTGTCAGGGTCACGTCATTTGGGATGCCTTGTTGAGCGTTGTTGCACTGAAAACATTATATTCTGTACACTTATTCTCTTTTATCTTTTTAGATATTTGTCTGAATCGTTCGGTTTGTAATGCGTACCGAACCGAAAGTCTCGTACCGAACGGTTCAATACGAATACGCGTATCGTTACACCCTTAATATATATATATATATATATATATATATATATATATATATATATATATATATATATATATATATATATATATATATTAGTGGTGGGCCGTTATCGGGACTCTTATCGCGCGCTAAAAAAAATAATCTATTCTCAAAGTTGGGTTGGGAGCTGAGTCTTTTCTACGCAAGCTATGATGACTTTCACCTTGGTATTTAGCGTGGATGTATACCTGACCGGTGAGCCGTCTGACAAAACAGTGCCCTTCTGAATCAAATCAGCAGGACGCCTGACTCTAACTGCAGTTCGGCAGTTTCACTTTTACTCATGAACATTTCATTCATGCCCTCATGACAAACTGGGGTATTAGACGCAAATAAGGAGTAAGGACTGGTGAGAGTGTTATGGAGTTTAATAACGCACGCCGAATGGAAAGAAAAAAACTTCTGCATTTTGCGATGTGTGTGTGTCATTTTATACAGTCATTGGTGTGTGTTTGTGTGTGTGTGTGTGCGGACCTTTACTGACAGTCGCGTGTGGATCTTGTTGGAAAATATGGCAAAAGGTCCTAAAGACCGCAGTGTTTCCTTCAGTAATGCCACTAATATCTGCATACTCCACGTCTTAATTCCATTTCTGTTTAGTTCATTTATGACATTAGTCATCAAAAATCGCTTATGTAGGCCTACAAAACAGTTCAAAATTCCTGTTTAACTGAATAAACAGTGAGTAAACACAAGCACATCTTATTGAACATCATTTATTTTCATCATTAATTATCATAGTAGAACAGTTTCTCAAGCAGTTTGTGATGCATTTTGGAAACAGGAGATGAGCCCCTGGTCTAATGCGTTACCTGGCTTCAGAAACCTGTTCTCAAAGACTTATTATTTGGGTAGCACACATATTCTGAATGCCTTCGGCAGAATTCAAATGAACCATTTTAATCTAGATTAATCTATATATATATATTTAGTTCTGTCAATCGATAAAAAATGACTAATTAATCACACTTTTTTTTTGCATTTTTTTCAAAAGACTGAAACTTGTAATTTTGGCTATTCAAATGTAAAATTAATGTAAACTAAAATTAATGGGAGGGGGAGGGGGGGGGGCGTTAAACTCAATGACACATTTTGAGGGCTCATGATCACCTTAAAGGCAGAGGAATGCACTGTCTCTGACAGTTTGAGACATCCTCTGGCACTTTAAATGAGTATGTTTACATGGACACCAATACTCCGATTTTAATATGATTAAGATAATACTCTGATTAAGAGTTTACCATGTAAACAGCGAATTTTTAATTTATTTATTTATTTTTGATTACCTTAAAGGACCACCCGAGTCACAAAATGTGGAGGTTTTTCTTTCCTTTCGGCATGCAGTATCAAACTCCTTTAAAACAACACTCTTCCAGCAGTCCTTACTTCATATTCTCAGAAAATAATTGTCACGGGGGCATGAACAATATGTTGCTGAATGAAAGTGAAACTGCAGTTAAAGTCGAAAGATTAAAAATGAAACACCGAAAATTACATGAAACTCTGGAGGAAACGCTGGATAGCCTGGTGATGCGACGTTAACTGTTTTTACTGAAACTTTCCTTCTAAAAGTCATTCCTTGGTCTTATTCATATTTCTGTGCACGTTGAACACACGTCGACCACAACAGGAAATAAAAAAACCTTTTTTTTTTTTTTTTTTTATGCGTTAAATTTTTCAAATTAATCACATTAACACGCTAATTTTGACAGCACTAATATATATAAATTTTTTTGTTTATATATTATATATTTATATAATTTTCATGTAAATTCATATATAGTCATTATAAAGTTTTAATGTAAATATAGTCATCATAAAGACATAGTCAAAATAAATAATTAGGACCTAATAATTATGTATATATAATTGTTTTATTATAATAGTGTCCTATTTATTGTATGTATATTGAATAAAATTATGACATAATGAGAATTTTACATACAAGATTAACCCACACCTTTTTACTTAAAGATGAATTCCCCACTCGATGTTTGTACTGCACAACTCCCCTTACTGTAAAACATATTTTACTGGACTGTCCTGCTTTTAATGATTCCAGATGACTTTTTTTATGAAATGAACTCCTCCTTTAAGGACATTTTTAACAAAGTGACACCAGGAAAATTTTAGAATTCTTATCATGTATTAACACTGAAAATCTTATTCAATTTCTGTATTCATTTGTTTGTTGTTCTTAATTGTATATTTATTATTGAAATGTTCTTGCCATGAAAATAGCCCTGGTTGCTGACATGGCATTAAATAAAAAATACATTACATTAATGACAACTTTAAACAGAATTACTTTTAATATCATCACTCATTCTTTCATATATTTATCTTGTTATATGTTCATTTTAGGAAAAAAAAAGTTTTGTTTTATTCACACCAAAACTGAAAAATGGAACTCTTGTATTAATAATCCATAATTTGACTTGAAAAGCAAAACAATGTACACAAGCATATATTTGTTTCTGAAATATTTTGCATTTAAGTGATGCTGCATTCATTAGTGCCAAAAGCACTCATGTTAATAATGTTATTATTGGCGTTATTATTGAATTAAATTAAAGCATACTTTTTGACATATTGCAGAATATTCGAGTTCCGGAAGATTATTGGCAACAGGGAGAAATGCAAGAATCTGGTAGAGAGAGATTACCCCATATTTATCGACAAGGTAAGATACGCTTATTAAAAATGGTCATTTATATTCTTATCATAAATAGTTACACATACAGTTGTGCTGTTTAGCAGAGCAAGGAATTGTTCACAGTATTTCCGCTAATATTTTTTCTTCTTGAGAAAGCCTTATTTGTTTAATTTCGGCTACAATAAAAGCTGTTTTTAATTGTTTGAATCCCATTTTAAGGTTAATATTATTAGCCCCCTTAAACAATATTTGTTTTGGATTGTCTCCAGAATAAACCACTGTTATACAATGACTTGCCTAATTACCCTAACTTTACCCTAATTACCCTAGCTAAGCCTTTAAATGTCACTTTAAGCTGAATACTAGTGTCTTGAAGAATATCTAGTCTAATATTATGTGCTCTCATCATGGCAAATGATGCTCAGTTATTAGAAACTATTATGATTACAAATGTGTTGAACAAATCTTCATTGAAGAGCACTTCATTTGTAAAAAAAAGTGGTTAAAATCTCTTTTTAGGATTCAACTTGGTCACACTTTATTTTGACGGTCCGTTTGTTGAATTTAAGTTACATTGCAACTAATTCTCTTTAGATTATAAGTAGACTGTTAGGTTGGGGTTAGGGTTAGTGTAAGTTGACATGTAATTGCAAAGTTTCTTATAGTCAGTTAAATGTTTGTTGAAGGACTGTTAAATGTCAGTGTCAACAGATATTAAGCAGACAGTCTACTAATACTCAAATGGACCATCAAAATAAAGTGTTACCTTCAACTTTTATATTTCAGAAAAAGAAAAACTGTTCCCTTTATTTTTTTTATTTTTTATTATTTAGCGCATAGCTAGCATTGTCTAATATTATAACTAGTCCCACACAGAATCTGCGCATGGAGAAATCTGCAGATTTTTTAACACATTGAGTCTAATACTTATGTAATTGTATAAGCATATATTTAGTCAGTTTTTATATGAATTTAAGTAATATTATTGACTGATTTGCAAATGTTTATATGATTTATTTACAATACAGTTTGTAAAGTAATATTTAAATATTGTCTTTGAGTATATACAGTTGAAACCAGAAGTTTCCATACACTGTATAAAAAGACACATCACCATTTAAATAAATGTTAATGTGACAACTTTTCCTCTTTTAGGTAAGTCAGGATGATCACATTTGTTTCTGTTCTGCTTAATAGCAGAATAATGAGAGAGATATCTTTGGAGAAATTGTTATAACTTTTCTTGAAAGTCAAGTTTACACACAATAAGATTATTCTGCCTCTGAAAAAGCTCAGATGATGATGTCAAGGTTTTGGACGTTTCTGATTGGCTAATTGACAACATTTGAGTTAATTGGAGGCACAACTGTAGAATAGTATTTAAGGAAAAAATTGGCACTTGTGTGACTTTGCTAAATCAAATATAATTGTTTGAAAACATTGACAGAGACATTTTTGAGTATTTCTGCAGTGCTGTAAAACACAAGCCTACACAAAACACCAAGAAAGGAGTTTCACGATTTTTGTGAAAACTTTTTATTTTATTTCATGGCAAGGTAGACATTTGCTCATGTTTAAAAGTCATTCCACATAAATACTATGCATTTTTATTATTATTATTATAATTTTTTTTTTTTTTACAAAATTCTGTGTAGAAATAACAGTAAATCATAACTCATTAACCGTGTGCTGCCGCTGTACCCAAAGGTAGAAGATCAGACTGATTGCAAAATCCACAGCGGTCACTTCATATCTCCGCTGGAGCACTTTGTCCCGGGCATCCTGCCAGCCGAATCCGTCAAAGCACGGTAACCACAACAAATCAGACACAAACACTTAATGCAAATGTGACTGATTAATGTGACTGTGGCGCTTGTGTTCAAATCCCTTCATATGAAGATCATTGTTTCAACTTTCCCACCAGATTCCAGTTCATTGTGCCCAAGAGATGGAAGAAGCACAGACCCGTGTGTATTCACCTGGCTGGAACAGGAGACCACGTGAGTGTGTGTGTGTGCGCGTGCATGTGTGAGTGATTCAGTATTCAGCATCATCATTGTTGGGATGCATGATGTACACAAACATTTAACAGTTTTGGGGTCTGTAAGAGTTTTTATATCTATATTTATATACACTCACCGGCCACTTTATTAGGTACACCTTTGCAACTTTTTGTTAAGGCAAATTTCTAATCAGCCAATCACATGGCAGCATCTCAATGCATTTAGGCATGTAGACATGGCCAAGACGATCTGCTGCAGTTTAAAGGGAGCATCAGAATGGGGAAGAAATGGGATTTAAGTGACTTGAGTGGTCTGAGTATTTCAGAAACTGCTGATCTACTGGGATTTTCACACACAACCATCTCTAGGGTTTAGAGAGAATGGTCCGACAAAGAGGAAATATCCAGTGAGCGGCAGTTCTGTGGGTGCAAATGCCTTGTTGATGCCAGAGATCAGAGGAGAATGGCCAGACTGGTTCCAGCTGATAGAAAAGCAACAGTGACTCAAATAAGCACTCGTTACAACCGAGGTCTGCAGAAGAGCATCTCTGAACACACAACACGTCCAACCTTGAGGCGGATGGGCTACAGCAGCAGAAGACCACACAGGGTGTGGTCCATCCTGCCTTGTATCAATGGTTCAGGCTGGTGGTGGTGGTGTAATGGTGTGGGGGATTTTCTTGGCACACTTTGGGTCCATCAGTACCAATTGAGCATGGTGTCAACGCCACAGCCTACCTGAGTATTGTTGCTGACCATGTCCATCCCTTTATGACCACAGTGTCTCCATCTTCTGATGGCTACTTCCAGCAGGATAACGCACCATGTCATAAAGCGCCAATCATCTCAGACTGGTTTCGAGAACATGACAATGAGTTCACTGTACTCAAATGGCCTCCACAGTCCCCAGAGCTCAATCCAATAGAGCACCTTTGGGATGTGGTGGAACGGGTGATTGACATCATGGATGTGCAGAAGACAAATTTGCAGCAACTGCGTGATGCTATCATGTCAATATGGAGCAAAATCTCTGAGGAATATTTCCAGATGAATTTCCTTGTTGAATCTATGCCACGAAGGATTACAGCGGTTCTGAAGGCAAAAGGGGGTCCAACCCGGTACTATTAAGGTGTACCTATTAAAGTGGCCGGTGAGTGTACATGTATGTTTGTATATATAATATGTATATATTCATAATCTTCTATTATGACAGAATCAAAACATATTACACTGTTTTCATGTGGTACTGGAATAATTATGCTGAAACATCTATAATTTACATGTGAATATAAATTCACATAATATGTCACCGTATTGTAGATTTTACTATATATTTGGTCAAATAAATACAGCCTTGGTCACTAAAAACAAACTGTAGACACCATTGCATTACCATACCATTGCATTTTTGTTGTATATTTACCCTTTAATATCTTCTTCAGTCAGCTTTATCAAATCTCAAAATGTACATTTGTAAAATTAGCAAAATCTTATTTCAAAAATTTTGATCTTTAATTTTTATTGTCTTTCATGTTTGGTAAAACAGGCAATAATTTTCTAATATTGTATGTATAGCTTATTTACTGTAAGTGTAAAATAATTACTGCATTATCAGTAGGAGCTGTTTCATCTGAATTCATTTATTCATTCATTTTCTTTTTGGCTTAGTCCCTTTATTAATCCGGTGTCACCACAGCGGAATGAACCGCCAACTTATCCAGCACATGTTTTATGCAGCGGATGCCCTTCCAGCTGCAACCCATCACTGGGAAACATCCACACACACTCATTCACACACAGACACTACGGACAATTAGCTTACCCAATTCCCCTATAGCGCATGTCTTTGGACCTGTGGGGGAAATCGGAGCACCCGGAGGAAACCCACGCCAACATGGGGAGCATCTGAATTCAGTGCATCTGTATTTTTCTTTATTTTCCCAGTTTTTCTGGAGGAGACGAACACTAATGGCCAGACCGATGGTTAAAGAATCAGGGATGGCGTCTCTTCTGCTGGAGAATCCGTATTATATCCTTACATAAAGCTAAATTGCAGTCACAGTATTTTGACTCTGGTTGGAACTTTACTGAGGAATAGAGTTTATTAATTACAGAGTTATTAATAACATCATTCTCATTTTTGTGGGTAAACTAACACTTTAAGCAGAGAGTGGGGGCAGCTTTGAACTTAGTATGGATGCTGTCATCTGCTCATTAACTATGCACACAGTGATTGGCGGAGGGGGAGGAGTCTTTGTCAGAGATTTATTCATGGAAACTCCTTAGAGCACAATAATATGTTGCTGTATTAAAATAAAATAAGAAAATATAATAACCATAATAATTTCTATTTATGGATCATATATTTGCATAAATGTATGTTTTTTAAAATGTTAAAAGTTTGTGTATTTTTTTAAAATATATATAAAAAATATATTTGAGAACATTACAGACTATATTGAAGTAATACATAATAATAATAATAATAATAATAATAATAATTTATCACATTATTAAAAGCTCATTGTGCTCAAATGTTTATGTATTTTAACAAATCTATAAATATAATGTCTATTTATTAAACATATATTTGCATATATATATATATATATATATATATATATATATATATATATTCATTCATTCATTTTCTTGTCGGCTTTGTCCCTTGCGGGGTCGCCACAGCGGAATGAACCGCCAACTTATCCAGCACGATTTTACGCAGCGGATGCCCTTCCAGCCGCAACCCATCTCTGGGAACTTCCACACACACATTCACACTCATACACTATGGACAATTTAGCTTACCCAATTCACCTGTACTGCATGTCTTTGGACTGTGGGGGAAACCGGAGCACCCGGAGGAAACCCACGCGAACCCAGGGAGAACATGCAAACTCCACACAGAAACGCCAACTGACCCAGCCCAGCCGAGGTTCGAACCTGCGACCCAGCGACGTTCTTGCTGTGAGGCAACAGCACTACCTACTGCGCCACTGGGTTGCCCCTATATATATATATATATATATATAATCTTTTAAATGTAAAGTTTTTATATATTTTTAAATAAGTGTAAATATATATATATATTTGCGAACATATTTCTGACCGTTTGTTGATTGTTTTTAAAATATTTTCTTTCTAAAGCAGATGTATTTTAATAAATTGTAATATTTAAATATTTTAATATATTTGATTTTATTAATATATTTAAATGCTTTTTTAAAATATATTCTTTTAAAAATCTGTAAATATCAAATTTTATTGTTGACACACCTTGTGAAATATTCTGAGCAAACATGTAAAGTCCTAAATTAAAAAAAAAAAAAGCTCCTATTATTTTTAAGATCTTTTCCAAAAATCTGCAAGTTATGAGATATTTTTATCATTTTAAGATGTTTTGTGAATACGGACTCATATCTCAGCTGACCCTCCTTGACTCTGAGCTGCACACGGATACAGAAAACCCAAAGACCAGCTGTGAGTGTTTGTTTACTGTAATAATTCTGTTCATAATAATATATACAGCTGTGGGCAAAATTATTTGCCTTCTTGTAAAAAATATTTAATCTTTTTCAAATATTTCCCAAATGTTGTTTAACAGATTCAGGAATTTTTCAAAAGGTATTTCCTATAATATTCTTCTGGAGATAGTTTTATTTGTTTTATTTCGGCTAGAATAAAAGCAGTTTTTAAGGTCAATATTATTAGCCCCCTTAGGCAATACTTGTTTTGGATTGTCTACAGAACAAACCACTGTTATACAATGACTTGCCTAATTACCCTAACTTTACCCTAATTAAGCCTTAAATGTCACTTTAAGCTGAATACTAGTGTCTTGAAGAATATCTAGTCTAATATTATGTGCTGTCATCATGCCAAAGAGAAAAGACATCAGTTATTAGAAACTTGTCACGATCACCAGCGATCTACAGCCAGAGATCGCTGGTAATCACACACACACACATTTATATGGACTACAAATCCGCCAGTTCATGGACTACATTTCCATAGATACACTCCGCGCACACATGTTCCAGATCACCCTTTGATTTCACTCACAGCTGAAGCCACTCATCCACTGATTTCATGGACTATAAGTTCGTCTCACACACAAACACAGTCGCTGAGTCTTGTATCCTGTTTAGTGAACATTACGACGCGTTTCTCCTTGCCTTGTTTTCCCGTGTTTAGACCTTTGCTTTGTTTTGTTTTGATTATCCCTGCACGCCGCCTGCCTTGTGACCATCTGCCTGATATATCGACTACGACTCTGGATTGCCCTTATACATCTGATTGTTCCTGTTTGACCATTGCTTGCCTGACCATCCTAATAAAGACCTGCATACGGATCTTCACCCCGTTGAAGCGTCTCACTTTATTACAGAAGACTCAGCCAAACTTGTGTGTTAGTGAGGTGTACTTATAGTCCATGTAATCAGTGTATGGGTGGCTTCAGCTGTGAGTGAAATCAAAGGGTGATCTGGAACATGTGTGCGCGGACTGTATGTATGGAAATGTAGTCCATGAACTGGCGGATTTGTAGTCCATATTAATGTGTGTGTGTGATTACCAGCGATCTCTGGCTGTAGATCGCTGGTGATCGTGACAAAACTATTATGATTAGAAATGTGTTGAAAAAAAATCTTTCCATTAAACATAATTTGGAGAAACAATATAAAAGAATTAAAATTTAACAGGAGAGTGAATAATTCGTATATTAATGCAAATAGTCAGTTCAGAGAGTAATTAAAGGAAGAGGGAAAAGCAAAATACAGTATGTTTTAAATTTAAATGCAAAACCGAAAACCTCGCTGTATTGATCTGTGGTGCTGAATGGTTCAATATTACATAGTATTGTGTAGTATTGTGGCATCCCCAGTAATGTTTTTTTTTGTGTGTGTATTTTTAAGTCCGTAAAATTTACACTATTGAGTTCAATTTAAAAGGTCTTACAAAATTACTTTAACCTCCTAGGGCTTTAACCTTCTCCAGCACCTTTTAGCTCTTAAGTGTCTATTTAAAATATATAAATATTTTATATATTATATTTTATATAATATATAAAATACTTTGAATGTTTTATATTTTGTTACAGACATACAGTGTCATCCTGCAACTGTTTTGCAGCATATGAAATGTCCCAAACCCTATGTTTAACTGTCCAAAATGGGAAAAAAGGTTGTTTTTACTCTCTGATAGTCAAAGCAAGTTCAAAAAAAAATTCTATGTTATTTTTGCATTAAAAAACTGCCAGGAAAAAGTGATTTATGTAAATTCGGACCACGAGTCCACATATATGGACATCATTTTTCTCTAAGAGTACATCATATCAAAAGATCATACTTAGATTTTTATTCTAATTAGGTTCCAATAAGCCCAAATAGCAAAGAGAAATAAAAAATGCATGTAAAAAAACAGCTTGGGCCTTGAGAGGATAATAAAATGATGGTACAATAAGGTTGTATTAGTTCATGTTAGTTAATGCATTTACTAACATTAACAAACAATGAACAATACATTTATTACAGTATTTGATCATGTTAGTTAATAGAAATACAGTTGTTCATTGTTAGTTCATGTTAGCTCACGGTGCATTAATGTTTGCAAGCATGAATTTGGATGTTAATAATGCATTAGCAAATGTTGAACTGTGATTATTAAATGCTCTACTGCAGGGGTGTCCACACTCGGTCCTGGAGGGCCGGTGTCCTGCAAAGTTTAGTTTCAACTCCAATCAGACACATCTGGAGCAGCTAATCAAGCTCTTACTAGACTTTCTAGAAACATCCATGCAGATGTGTTGAGGCAAGTTGGAGCTAAAATCTGCAGGACACTGGCCCTCCAGGACGGAGTTTAGACACCCCTGCTCTACAAGTATTGTTTATACTTAATTCATGTTAGTAAATGCATTAACTAGTGTAACCAAATTTATTATAAATAATTATTACAACCCATTTTTTCTTTGTGTCCCAAGTGCATCCAGAATTTTTGGTTTTGGCCCAGAATATTCATTTTGGTGCATCTTTAGAGTCTGATTATTTCCCCCCCCTCTCTCTGTATATGATGCGTTTCAGTCGCTCGAGTCTGAAGAACGTGTCAGACCTGTTTGTGATGGGCGGAGCGCTGATCCTGGAGTCGGCTGCGCTTCTGCACTGGCTGGAAAGAGACGGATTCTGGCCGCTGGGAATGACTGGTATCTCTATGGGTGGACATGTAGGTTCATTTACATTTCGCTTAATTTAACCCTTGTGTACCTTTGGGGATGATTTCATCCACTGTTTTTGAGTCTTAATTTGGCCTCAACTTTCTCTGTGTTTCAGCAAATGGAACGATTTTTGCTGACAAATCTAATTTTGACACATATTTTGGGAAAATGCTATGAAAGTTTTAGACTCTTTAATTATGTTGGTGCTGTTTTTGCCCCATTGACTTCCATTATAAGCACATTTATTGATTGCAAAGCCATGACAGCATATAATCATGCAATTTTTCATTGGTACTGGTTTTCCCTTTTGGGAAGAGGGACAACTTGTAATTTTTACTCTTGATCAGTTGTTGTTATAATATGTATGATATATAATAACAGGCTTAAATTGGCAATAAAATGACATTTATTGCATAACTTTGTTACATTATATAGCACAGCAAAAATGAGTTATTGTGTCCGGCCTACCAACCAATCAGCTGTGTTGTTTTTGTTCCTATGTGAACTTATTCATTTGTTTTTTCTCTCCCTAGATGGCTTCGTTAGCTGTTACCAACTGGCCCAAACCCATTCCTCTTATACCGTGTTTATCCTGGACGACTGCTTCAAGTGTTTTTACCACAGTAAGATTCAGATTATTCATTTGATGCAGCATCTCGTTATTTTTTGAACATGGGACGAATGCATTGCATGAACACTAGCATCTAATCAATGTGCTGTCATCATTCATTCATTTTCTTTTCAGCTTAGTCCCTTTATTAATCAGGGGTCGCCACAGCGGAATGAACCACCAACTTATCCAGCATATGTTTTACGCAGCGGATACCCTTCAAGCTGCAACCCATCACTGGGAAAAACCCATACACTCTCATTCACACACACACTACGGACAATTTTAGCTTACCCAATTCACCTGTACCACATGTCTTTGGACTGTGGGGGAAACCGGAGCACCCGGAGGAAACCCACGCAAACACGGGGAGAACATGCAAACTCCACACAGAAACACCAACTGACCCAGCCGAGGCTCGAACCAGTGACCTTCTTGCTGTGAGGCGACAGCACTACCTACTGCGCCACCACGTCGCCCCTGGCAAAGATAAAAGAAATCAGTTATTAGAAATGAGTTATTACAACTATTATGATTACAAATGTGTTCAAAAAATCTCTGTTAAACAGCACAATTTCACAGGAGGGTGAATGATTTTGTGCCAGCATATCCCACAAAAGCCACCTGAGTGATTTATTGATTGCACCTAAAATGATCCGTTTGTTTGTTCAGGGTGTTTTAAGTCGAGCGGTGAACTGGAGAGAGCTGGAGAAACAGTACGCGACGCACACCGTCTATGAGGAAGAAATCATCAGCATGCTGGAGTATTGCGGGGTAGGTGTGTGCTGTACTGATTTATTATACCGCTGTCTGGAATACTGGAACAGGGTTTCCGCGGGGTCTTAAAAAGTCTTAAATTCGATGTTCTAGGTCTTAGATATTTTTGCACAGGTCTTATTTTTCCCATGTCCATGTGCCGCTACATCTAATGCTCATTTAAATTCTTTTTTGTTGTTGCTGCTTGGTTTTCGTGGTGTTGTAGTCCTTCACTACTCCTAATGTAATTTGCGGTATTAAACTACAAATGAGACCAGCATGCAATAGCCAATCAGCTTTCTGTTATTGGGCCCAGTGCGCTCGGCAAATGTGACTCCATCGCTGTGTTTACGGAGGTTCGCTTTCGGTGCCCGCGACATGATTTCGGCTGGTGGAGTGAACAGATTTCGGGTGAACAGTTCACGCGGCACTGCGTTTGATTTGAGTTGAATATGAAACACTTTGAAGAGATTTTGTCTGAAACAGTACGACTGTACAGACATCTTCATGATCCTCCATGCGTGATCATAGAGATAACCAGATGACCAAAAATTCTTGGCTAGAAATTGCAACAGCCCTGGAAAAGGACGAAAGTTTTTGTAAAAGTTTGGAAAAACCTGAAGGATAAGTTTGATAAAACAAAAAAAAAAAAAGATGCCATGCAAAAGTGGAGACCCGGGTGCTTACTAGCTTAACAAACTAAAATGAAGTGACAAGTTATGTCTTTGATAACTGGAAAGGAATATTTGAGCCTATCAGTTTACAATATACTGATGGCCAAATTCTGGGCTTTATTGGTGATAATGGACAGGAATGTTGGAGCATTATTGCCTTTTTAGCCTTTATAGGACAGAAACTAGCCAGGCAATAATGTGTGAATGGTTCAGTGGGCAAAATAAAAAAAAACGTCAGTATTTTTAGTAAGTTTTTTTTTTTTTTGCTTTTTTTCTTTCCATAATAAAAAATATAATTGTAGAGAAACCCATTTTCTCTTGTCATTGATATTTAACTTGAATAAGTAGTACTGTCAGAGATTAACAAAAGCAAGTGATGCATCAAAGTTTGATTTAAAAAATCTTGAAATGGTTATAAAATTCTTTATAATCATAATAAAAATAATAAAAAATAATTCGTTTTAAAATCTTGAATGATATTAATGATATGATGTAGTTCTGGAAACGTAATACATCTCTGTTTATCCATCTGACTTTACGGTGGGTTTCTTTTGACCAGCCCCTGTCGCTTTAAAGAATATCACAATGGCGAACGCATCAAGTATAAAAGCCTCGTCCGTTTCGTGAGGTGCGCGCACAGTCAGTGGAGGTGTGTAATGCGCCGCCAGTGAAAGTATAAATCAGCCTTAAGAGGTTTTTTTGTAGTTCAGTGGTTCATCTAACCTGTCTTTAGTACTGTTCAATTTAAGTACATTTATTTTACCATTAATTTTGTGATTTTGCATTTTCTCTTGCGAGTTTTTTATTTTGTGATATAGGTCTTAAATTTAATTCTTAATGGTCTTAAAAGGTCTTAAATTTGACATTGTAATATCTTTTATTCCACAGTGTTTTAGCTGATATCACAAACTACAACATTTCTACAAAATTTGATATTTTTTATTGTTTCTTTTGATTTTTTTTTCTTTTTTATTACAATATTATTCAGTATTTTTCCACAGCATATTAATTTGGGTGTAATTTTAATACTTTTTAAGACTAGATAGAGTGATTGTTACCAGATGTCCCTGATGTTAACCCATTACTTTTTGCTTAAAGATCCCACCCTGTGTTTGTTCTGCAAAATTCCTGCTACTGTTAAACACTTTCTATTGGACTGTCCTGCTTTTAATGACTGCAGAAGGGTTTTTAATGAACTCAATGAGATATTCAGCAAAGTGTCACCAGGAAATATTCTACACTTTTCATCATGTGTTAACGTTAAAAATCTCATCTAATTTGTTTTCATTTGATTGTGATATTTAATTGTATATTTATTAATGAAATGTTAATGCCAGTGTTGAAGACATTAAAAAAATATATGATATGGTACTCACTAATCTAATGTATATGCACAAATATATTATTGAAAAGCATCCTGTAGAAAATCTGAATGTAAAGGAGAGATCTGTGAGTGGTCAATGCATTTATTTGTGTTTTTTAAATGGCTGATTTGTGTGCTTGATCCAGCACTGCACAAACACTGAAGGTCCCAGACAGTGAAATGATTTGTTGAAGGTGCAACATTTTCAGCGATACGCCCTTGTGTTTCAGACAGACTCTTTCCGCATGGGGCAGGAGTTTGTGAAAAATGCTCCAGGCAGTTTTGATGGTCTGGATCTGACCAACGAGCTTTTGCGGAGCGGGCAGCAGGTGGCGCTGCGCTCCTCCTATTCTGGACGTCCTGCTTCAGACCAAGGTTTTTATAGTTTTGCATTTTTGAATTAGTTGGTAACACTTTACAATAAGGTTGTATTCAGGGCTTGACATTAACTTTTTTGATCACCAGCCACTGTGGCTAGTAGATTTCCAACATTACTAGCCATTTGCCATTTTCACTAGCCACAATTTTCTTGTTGGGAAAATATATTTTATATGCATAAATATGACTTTGACACGCTAAAATTACTTAGATTTTGTGTTATGTCCATGCCCCCTTTCACTTTTTGTGTGTCATGTATGAGCAAATGGACCATGGTTTCATAGTGTTGTGTTAAAATTTGTTTTTATTTCACATGACTTTTCAGAGCTCAAATTAAGGATTTACCAAATTTATCTCTGACCATAACAAACATAAATAAATTATTATTTCATATCCATAAATTTTAAATGTGTCAAAACAAGCAAAATATAGCTGTACACTATTTATTTAACAAAACATTTCTTAAAAAAACAAAAACAATTGACATTTAAAAAATAACTGCTGTAGTGTATCTAAAACTATGCACAGTAATCTGTCCTAGCTAAAGGTCCCAGATCACCAGTTAACTATACATAAATAGGGCGGTAATCTCATATTAAAGCAATGTTATAGTAAAAAATTATATATCATGTTATCAAAAATACCTGTAAGCAAAAGAAAGCAGGTGAAAAACATTCCGTGTGTGATAACCCTGCTGAACAATCCAGCTTAAACCAGTCTAAGCTGGTTGGCTGGTTTTAGCTGATCGACCAGCCTGGTTTTAGAGGGGTTTGGGCCATTTCCAGGCTGGTTTCCAGCCATTTCCAGCCTGGTCTTAGCTGGTCAGGCTGGGGGTTGACCAGCTAAAACCAGCTTGACCAGCCAAAACCAGCTATGTCCAGCTTAAACCAGACTGGTTTTAGCTGGTTTAAGCTGGTCATTTTCCAGCCTGACCAGGTAAGACCAGGCTGGAAATGGCTGGAAACCAGCCTGGAAATGGACAAAACCCCTTTAAAACCAGGCTGGTCGACCAGCTAAAACCAGCCAACCAGCTTAGGCTGGTTTAAGCTGTTTTTTTCAGCAGGGAATAAAAGGATGATCACACACAAGGTTAACACTAGGCCAATTAATAATCTGTTCCAATAATGGTTAAAGCGAAAGTAATCAGTGCTGCTTACCAAAAAACAAATCTGGAGCTCTTGAAAGCAGCAAAACTATGAGTGCAAGAGCATAACTTTTTGTCAAGTCTATTTGAAGGAGAACCGATCACACCAGTTGCGTTTCTAGGCACGCGTTTCTTGTTTCACGCAAGGAAACGGGAGCGCGCACGCTTTTTAAACAGTCGCGCGCATCACATCACCCGTGCGCGCGAGTGATCATCCTCTCATTCGCCATTCAGCTGCTTTCTTTTGCTCCCTAATTAGTTTTGTCAGTCTTGCTGCTTCTCGATTCTAGGATCATATTTGCACGCATATTGGGCCATCTTTATTGTCGAACCCTGATTTTAAGAAAAAAAGTTAAAGTGGCTATGGAGGTGTCTGTCTAACCCGCCACAGGGGAAATCTACCCGCATTTGGCGGGTTGGCGGGTGTTAATGTTAAGCCCTGGTTGTATTTGTTAAAATGTTAGTTAACGCATTTACTAAGATGATCAACATATGAACAATACATTTATTGCAGTATTTGTTCATGTTAGATCATGGAAATACAGTGTTAGGCTGCGTTCACACTGCAGGCAAATGTGGCCCGACTCTGATCTTTTGGCCCATATGTGACTCAGGTCTTGACAGTGTGAACAGCCCAAACCGCATGGAATCTGATCTTTTCACTTCAGATTTGTGCCACTTTCATATGTAGTCTTAAATCAGACACAGATCTGATGTTTTGCAATGCGACCGCAGTGTGAACGGTTATGTCGGATTTCATGTGACTTTTAAGTAATCTTCGAGCGACATACGTCATCATTCTGTGCTGCAGTCATCATCTACACCTCTGCAGCATAGTAGAATAACACACAGGGCGATTACTTTACCACAGAAAGTTGGTTGTTCATTTTGAAAAAGATTTTGAAGGCAAAACTGGTGCTTGTTAACCACTCTGGTTACCGATCAGGGCACGGGATGATCGCGATGCTAAAGAGCGTCGGGGGTGTTGCGGAAAGGGGATCCGTGCACAAAGGAGGGGGCACTTTCATTTTAAGGATGAGCATTATCTCTGAGCGAATAAAGGGCAGGAGCTCAAGCACCCAAACCCCCCATCTGCACGTGTCTGATGTTTATAACGAAGTAAAATAAAATAACTGCAAACGGAGATAAACCAACTCCGCCTTCACAGTTCAGTCTGCGGCTGCTCATTAACCGTTGATGAGTTCACCACACCAGTGGTCAGACAGACGCGCGCCGCGCTTGTCATAAATCACAAATGATCAGTGTTTTCAATCACAAGGGACTTATTTTAGGTTTCAAATGGCGAAATGCACATTAGTAGTAGCAGAACAACCCTTTACAGTTCATGTAATACACCACGGTCATCTGTGAAAACGGCAATAATAATCTGACAACGTGCTTCATACAGTATACACATCGTGTGCATAATTAGACATTTTGTGTTGTCTGTAACTATACTTCTGCGCATGCAGTGTTGCCAACTTAGCGACTTTGTCGCTAGATTTAGCGACTTTTCAGACCCCCCTAGCGACAATTTTTCAAAAAAGCGACTAGCGACAAATCTAGCGACTTTTTTGTTTGTTACTGGAGATGTTTATAGACTGTTATTTGTCCATTACTGTACCGTCCCTACTCTTCTCAACGAGCTGCGGGTGATGCCCCTCCCCTGCCTCAGAGCACTGACAGGCTACCTAGTTCTCGTAAAGCAGTCTCTCTCCCACCTGCAGCCTGACAGCAGATCACTCTTCTGCGTACCGACGCCAAATGAATTAGCACCGGCAGTGTGAAGGTATTTCCCTTGTACACTCAAACCGATCTGCTTCTCCTTTATTTTAACAATTTATTTTGACCGTTTATTCTTTTCTTGTTCACAATCACAGATATTTTAAGTGAGTTTCAGAACTTGTCTGAGTTTATTACGTCTGAGAGATTACTGCAAATTCACTACACATCTATAATGATATACTGTATTCAAACAGCAATAAATTTAGTTAAGTTGACATGCATAACGTTACATAAAGCGTAGTCTAAATATAAATACCCCTTTATTGACCATAGGCTGTTAAATAAACAGAAACGGTAGAACGTGATGACGTCAGTAATATGCAAATTAACGTATGACGTAATCTAGCGACTTTTAGCGACTTTTCGGGCAGAGCTTAGCGCCTTTTCGTTGAAAATAGTTGGCAACAGTGTGCGCATGCGGGTCAGTTTACGAACATGATCTGTTCACACTGCAAATCTGATATTGGCCACATTTATAACAACAGTGTGAACAGCTAGACAAAAACATGAGATCTGAGAAAAAGATCAGATTTAAGCACTCGCAGTGTGAACGTAGCCTTAGTTCATGTTAATTCACGGTGCACTAATGTTAACAAGCATGGTTATAAATTAGTAAATGTTGAACTATGATTAATAAATGCTGTAAAGTATTGTTCATTATTAGTTCATGTTAGTAAATGCATTAAAGGGCCATGAAACCCTCCTTTTTCAGTTCGAGTATACCTCAGAAATTTTTCAAAAAATGCTCCGATATGGGCATGGAGCAGCGCTGTGAGTAGAGGGAGGAGTGGGCGTGGCCGTGCAGGCAAAAAAAGAGTGGAGTGAACTAAATCACAAAATGAGACACAAACCGTGAGGAGACCCATGATTTTATAGTTTACAACGTTAAAATGGAAAGAAATAAACTATTTAATGTCCTGGAACATTTGTCTTTCGTAAATTCATATCCACACTTTGTTATATCATTATAAAAATAATCATGTTTATATAGACACTATAAATGAGGAGGACTTCTCTCCTCCTGAATCCCCGGGTCTGAATGCAGACACAGTGGATAGCAGTGCAGTCTCTTAATCTCGGTAATCTGGAGGATTTTAAACATGTGCGAACACAGCAGCACGGATAAAGGCGATGTGTCTGAATGGTAACCTGATGTTAACAAACTCCACTGATAAAAGACAAAGTCCGCCATTCTCCAATTCTCGTACAGCTCTCTCGACAAAATGCTTGCTGCAAACCAACAGCTTTGCTGTATTGGCCCTGACAGCATCACGGGAAAAAACATGCAACAAACCCTGTGGATCATGGAAACAAACACATATGGCCAGTTCTGCTTTGCCTTCGGAAAGCACGTGCGCTCATGAATAATTAAGAAGCAGGCTCTTCTCATAGGGTATGAAAACTCCGCTATGAATAATAATGAGAAACCAACGCAACAACACACACAAATCTGTTAACATCTCAAAAAAAGTACTCCAGGGTTTCTTGAACTTTTTAACTAACATTAACTGAAACCTTATTATAAAGTGTGGCCAATTAGTTTTTTTTTATTTTAATAAAAAAAATTTACATTTGTTTAAAGGTGCTGTATGTAAGTTTTTGACTCTTCTAAAGCATAAAAATACCATAATATGTGTGCAGATATTTAAGAAACATCCCAAGTGAACATACTTGTTTAACTGACAAACAATGCTGAAGTCAGATATTCTGTAAATTTAGTAAATTTAACCTGCACAATGCCAGTTTAGCCAATTATAATTCAGCACCCCGGGTTGCCTTGTTGAAAAACAGCGTATTTCATGCATTCATTCATTCAGAAAGGCTCTGAAAGCATGCGTCCATGACCGAAATAGACAGTATCAGACTTCGAAATGAGACAGATTCAGTTCCACATGAGGTTATTAATTAGCAAGTGATATAAATATTGCGAACGTAAACATTAGGTGAGCAGGTTACATTGTAACTGCATGTCCTAACAACACGCTAACAGCAGTTTAGCTGTTTGCACCATTCAAAACACGACAAATGTAAATACAGCCATTCAGAAGCACAGAATATGCACTCACTCACGAAACGGTAAGGTTTAGAATCTATTCAAACTCACATTGTTAGCATTTAGCACTGAATAAAACACACGAGGCTTACCTGAGGTGATCGCTGTCATAGGTTTTTACATGTTGAGCTGTGAGTAATAGAAGCTGTTTCTAATATATCAATTCCAGGTGTTGGTTAGAACTAAAACTCCTTTTAATATGGAGAATATTCCCTCTATCGCGTGTTGTTGCTTTTATTTAGAACAGGTTTAAATCACTCGCTCCTGTCCTCAATCTGGGGGGTATTCCAGAAACCAGGTTATGTGACATACCCGGGTAAGTTTGAGAGTAAGTAAGTGGATAACCTCAGATTTGGTTCCAAAATCGGAGGTAACTTCTGGGGTATGGTAAGTAGTCATAGCAACTTACTCTCTGAAGATAACCTGCTCGGTAGCAGGTTATGTTCCAGAGTTAGTCTGTTTCAGAGAGTGTACTGAGCATTGCATGCTCTTTAGATGAAAATTTTGATGGACGTAGAAGCACAGATATACAGTTTTTTCATCGTGAAAGGGGTTATAAGTGCATAGTTCCTTTCATAACCAAATTAATATTTGAATGAGCGTTGTCGTTTTTCGAAAGAATCATTAATGTATTTAACAAACCTTTTCAAATCAAACGTGACAAATCGCTACGCAGATCTGCGCTTACCATGGTTAACATACCGCTCAGTGCAGCTCTTTGTTTTTTGCGTCAGGGTATTTTACTGTACAATGTGGCAATAGCGCGTCCATCTGTACAGTATGCCCAGCACTGAACTATTTTATACACCTTTGTACAGTTCATCAGCCATAAACTACTGAGTATCATTACTCAAACAAGTTAGAGCGCGGCAATAGTGTAGTGGTCGGTGCGCTCCTAAAGTACATCGGTGCTCACAGCAGAGTGAGTTCGAATCTCGCATAGAGATTTTTTTTCTCTTCCTCTCTCTCTCTGCACCCCTCACTTTTTTTTCTGTAGCCTATATATAATATTATAAGAAGTGGCAGCTTTGTCTTTTCTATGAAAATATATCCATATTTAAAAATGTAGTCGTTCATATGCATACATCTATTCACACTGCTCACACACACCCTTGATACATTTTTTTAATATAATTTTTTTCAGGGTTTCCAAATGCTATTGGGTGCATTAATTGCAGCCGCTTTCCATCAGTCAATAAAGGACACTGATAATATGAAACATTTTTAACATTTTTAATATTAACAACTTAATTTTCTGTCCTTAATCTGTTGGTGTTACAACTATTAAACTCATTACTGCTTCCACTAACAATAGTTCATATGTGATGACCCCACCTCATCACTAGGTTGAGGCTAAATGTCCAGGGTCTGTACATGATACCAGAATTTTCAGGGAGTCTTCATTATGACACACATTACAACAGGATACATTTGATTTACACAATGTTTATTTTTTTTTATTTACTATATTTGTATTATACACCTCAATCATTACTGGGCATTACATTGGTTACTTGCTGGAGGACAGAGGATACACTTTTTGTATATGATGACACCCTACCCTGCACTTAGCCTGACCCAGAGGAACCCTCAGTGACCCAAGCAGACCAATGAGATGGAAGAGTTCTAAGAGAAATTATTTGTCAAATTAATTAAATAGTTTGGTCTGAAGCACTGTTCATTTCTTTATTTCCTGAAATAAAATGAATTTTAAAATGAAAAATGATTTTTACATTGCTTTATACACACACACCTTTCAACATGTAACATTTTTTTCCTGTACATTTCTCACTTTAAGGTGATGCTCATGTGACTTTATTTGTCTTTGAAGATGGACCTTATGCAGCTACTTTAGAAATAAAATAAATAACAGATTGTTTTGTGATACAATAGTGAAATTCAAATATGGAAAAGTGCAGACAAATTCTTACACTGTTTGTTAGTTAAGGCAGAAGGAACTTCGTCTGCATCCAAAACAAAAAAAAAAAAACATACAAATAATCTAAATTTACCTGACAACAATCACTTACAACTGTGACAGATTGTGTGGTTTAAGGTCAAATAAATTAACCACTTCTCCTCAGCCTCCTTTCTGTTAGCTACAAGACAGAAAGAATATTCTAGAGTGTTTAATACAGCTCCAGTAATCAAATATTACCTTTTAAAAGAATGTGTCTGTGTTTAATTTTGACTTTGGACAGAGTTATTCTAGCTCCAGAAGAATAGCAATTTCTGTAAGCCTTATAGGCAATACACATTATTATTGTGGCCTTAAGAAATTAATGGCAGGACAATTAAATGCATGAATGGTTACACAACATACACAAAAAGGATGTTAAAGTTAGCCTACATTTAATTTGTCATTACAATAAAGGGAGGGTGGCATGTGTCATTTATTAAACTAATGAATTTTCTCTTATCATTATTATTTTTTATCTATTTATTATCTTATATTTATTTCCTTTGTTGATGCAGATGTGTATTGCTTTTTCTTTATAATCGGCCTTAATTCCTCGTACGCCAGCATTAAAACCTCCAACTCCCCCTCTGTAAAGTGCGTTGCCCTTTTTTCTCACCGTGACTTTCTATGGTGACTCGTGAATTCGGCGATCTACTGAAAATGCCTTCAGGTAAGCGCCGTGCGCGCGCATTAACCCGCGGTTATCTTCAGGAGGTTGATTGAACTAACTCTCATCAGCTGTTTTGGAACCGACATACTCACGGTAAGCAGGTTTTGGGTTAATCTACCGAGAGTTCAGGGTTTAGCAGATGGTAAATTAACCCAGCTTTCTGGAATACCCCCCTGGCATCCCACGCTTGCGTCTATTTTGATCCAGGAGTGCAATACCTAGTTTAACCACTGGGTGTCAAACTTACATACTGCACCTTTAAAGTTATCAGGATGAATGTACATAGTTAATTTGATACTATTTTCTATCCATCCAGCCATATTTACAGACACAGACGTGGACAAAATTGTTGGTCTCCTTAGGTTTTCTTTTTTAATACAAATCGTTACCTTAGAAGTATAAGGTTCTATCTGACATTTTTGTCAAAATTGAGTTATTCACATATCCTTGTTAAATGACAACTTATTTACATTATGTGATGTTTTTGTATAAGTTGTTTACATTTTACCTTTTAAAAAGGTTTTATTTACAAAGTTCAACTCTATCTTGGCTCTATAAGGTTCTTTCTATGAGACAATCATAAAAATACCAAATGTCTGTGCAGATAAATTTTAAAAACGCGATGAGTTAGCAACAGCTTTTAAAACACAATCTGGCAGCACTAAAGTGGTTTAAAACATCTCCCCTATTTAAATAAAGTGTTGATTAAAGGGATGTAGCCTGGCGGAATCACTGTTTCACTTTAATCCATACTATCCAACTAATACTATGGAAGTCAATGGTTCCCAGGAAGTCATGTTCGTCTTCCAACAATTTTCCAAATCATCTTTTGTGAGAAACAGGTTTGTTAAAAGTAAAGATTGAGTAAATTACATAATTTTTTTTGCATTTTTGAACGAACTATCCCTTTAAGTTATAATGGCTGATGTTACATAAAACATTCTGTTGCATGAATTTCTGCATTGCAGTCATTGGAAGCCTGGGAATTCGACTACTGGCTTAGAGTGGGAATGCTCCTTATTGTCAATTTTAAATGTTATTTCAGTTTTTTGAGTACTAGATTTGTTTGACTGAAGTCTTCTTGTTTCAGACTCGTCTGTGCTGATGGGCCGGCGGGAGCGGGACGGTCTGGATCAGATGCTGTCCGCCGTTAGCAGCAGCGCTCCACATTTAGACATGCTACACGCTAAGAGCATCGCCTGCGGATCCGGACAGCGGCAGTCGCTGCAGCGCGAGTCTCTCTGCTTCATGAAGGGCGTCATGGACGAATGCACACACATCGCCAACTTTTCAGGTACGCACGTGGTTTTATTTCTGATGTGGTTTGGCTTAAAGGGCTAGTCCACCCAAAAATGAACATTCTCTCAGGATTTACTTAAGCAGTTCCAAGTCTTTGATTTTCAAATGAAGATGATTTGAAGAATGTTGCAACTCGGTAACCATTTACACTTATATTAGGAATAACAAACATTATGATGTCTGACATTATTTAGAAAATATGCTGTTTTTTTTGCAATAAATATACAGGTTTGAAAAAATATGAGTAAGTTAGGGCAGAATGTAAAGTTTTGGGTGAACTTGCGTTTTAAAAAACACTTTCTGTGTTTGATCCTTTCAGTATCTTGCATTGTTTTTGCAGCAAGGTTGTTATTATAATTAATTATATATATATATATATATATATATATATATATATATATATATATATATATAGGGCTGGGCAATATGGCAAAAAAATAATCACGATAATTTTTCAGTCGATATCGATAATTATCACAATAAATGACAAATCTTTATATCTATCAATTTTATAAGATTTTCAGCATGCCAATCCCTTTGTGCAGCTGATTTAACACATTTTCTGAAATGTTTTAGCTGTCTGACAATATAAATAATAAAGTAATAAACAAAAGAACAATCTTAATTCAGCATTTACTGTTCAAGTCTTCAACAATCAAAGACATTACCTACAAGCAGTGCTTAATTTGTTAATTGCGAGGTCCCGGCATGTTAGGCGAGGATGTAGAGGTCTCGTGCATGAAAGGGGAGGGGGACTAAAGTGGGGGGGGGGGGGGGGGGGGGGGGGTGAAAGAAAGTGAACAGTGGACAGGGGAGGAGGGCGGTTGAAGAGGGGGATCGGTAAAATGAGGTGCCGGTATCAGATTTCAGTGGTTCTGGCGTGTTCCAGCACAAATTAAACCCTGCCTACAAGTTATTGCATATTATTGTTCAACATCAGAAAAAAATAAAACAAGTTTGGAACATATAAAAGGTGAGTTAATGGTGACAGAATGTTCTGTTTTGGATGAACTCTCCTTTTAATGGTGAGCATGGTGAATTTAGGGTGAAATATCCTTTAATATATTTTATTTAGGGATGCTAACGATTACTTGATGATCTATTTATTGTCAATAATTCTTTAATCGATAGACCTTATCAATGACTGATTAAGCATGGACATTAAAAAGGTTTAGTTATGCTTTGCGCTGTGAGACGCGTCCACACATTGCACAATCAAGTGTGTGCCAAACCCATCATATTTTATTATTAAGAATATTTCATTTAAATATAGTCATTTTAACAGTTTAATAAACAAGCATTGGAATCAGAATGTGGAAACACATATCCTAAATAAATAATAATAAATGTTAACAATAAAGTGCAGGTAAAGAGTAACAAAGGCTGTGATATCTGCTACCAGATCTATTCTCAGCTGTCAGACACCCACATGAAAATATACTATAGTCATTTACAGTAAATACTGCAGTGTTTTATTAACCATACTGACACTGACTCCTCCAATAGAGATAGAGATGTTGCACAATCAGCTGAAATGTGGCTAGAATAGTTTTTTATGTATGGACGATATGTATTGCATCATCAAAAATGATTGAGCTCATGTCCGTGTGTTGTGCGATACGTCCATATATTGATTATTGTGACAGGCCTACCAATAGGTTTGTTCTTTGTTTCTATTTACACACGTACCCTTGTTTTGCAGTGCCTGTAGATCCCAGTCTGATCATTATAGTCCAGGCAAAGGAAGACGCGTATGTTCCCCGCACTGGAGTCCGCAGTTTACAGGAGATCTGGCCCGGCTGCGAGGTCCGCTACCTCAACGGAGGACACATCAGCGCTTACCTCTTCAAACAAGGACTGTTTCGGTGAGCATATAATGCCTATAATATAATTACTGATTTACAATATTTTAGACCATTTTTCTGGTTATATTCACCCCCACGCAATTACAATTGAAGCTTCAAAAATAGTGTAAATTAGGGCTGCTCGACACTGGAAACATATGTGATATACAGTATTGTTGTTGAGTATTGTGAGATGATTTCTAATGATATAACATTTCACTAGAAAAATGCTATTTTTATTAGCTATGTAGTCATTTATTTATTTGATATTAAAATAAGCAGGTACGAGTTATATTTCAGATCTAATTAATCCTAATTCAGACAAAAAAACTTGTCAAGGTGCAAACATTTAGTCTTTAAAACACTATGAATGGGGTGGCACGGTGGTTAGCACTGTTGCCTCACAGCAAGAAGGTCGCTGATTCGAGTCAGTTGGTGTTTCTGTGTGGAGTTTGCATGTTCTCCCCGTGTTGGTGTGGCTTTCCTCCGGGTGCTCCGGTTTCCCCCACAGTCCAAACACATGCGCTATAGGGGAATTGATTAACTAAATTGGATGTTTCCCAGTACTGGGTTGCAGCTGGAAGGGCATCCGCTGTGTAACATATGCTGGAATAGTTGGCGGTTCATTCCACTGTGGCGACCCCTGAAGAATAAAGGAGAATGAATAAATGAACACTATGAATGAGTGAAAACCTGATATGCAGATATTCTGACTCTGATTGGCTGTTGTCATTTTCCTCTCTCATCTCGACTCCGCCCACTAGTGTTTATTTTCAGCTCTGGGTTCAGCTTTGAGCCCCTCCAGTCAATAGCAGAACAGCAAGTACTGGGGAGGCGGAGCTAAAGATAGTACAGCCCCCATTTAAATGGTCGAATTTAAATAATGAATAAAATAAATGGACATGCCTGCAATGCATAGATTGCATATACTATTATCACAATAATGATAATTTAGCAATTTGTATTGCGAAGGCCTTGTGTAAATGCACTATAAACATGGTCCAGGTCGTCTGGAGTAATTTATTAGCTCTTTTTAATAGAATTATTAATTAATTTAGTCACACTTTACAATGAGGTTTTAATAGTTCATGTATTTACTAACATGAACTAAGTATGACAATACTCGTAGAGCATTTATTGATCATAGTTCAACATTTACTAACGCTTTAACATCCAAACTCATGCTTGTTAACATTAGATAATGCTGCGAGTATTGGTCATGTTCATGTTAGTAAATACAGTTGAAGTCAGAATTATTCGCCACCATTATAATTTTGTTTTCTTTTTTAAATATTTCCCAAATGATGTTTAACAGAGCAAGGAAATTTTCACAGTATGTCTGATAATATTTTTTCTTCTGGAGAAAGTCTTATTTGTTTTATTTCGGCTAGAATAAAAGCAGTTTTTAATTTTTTAAAACCCATTTTAAGGTCAATATTATTAGCCCCTCAAAGCTATATATTTTCCCGATAGTCTACAGAACAAACCATCATTATACAATAACTTGCCTAATTCCCCTAACCTGCCTAGTTACCCTAATTAACCTAGTTAAGCCTTTAAATGTCACTTTAAGCTGTATAGAAGTGTCTTGAAGAATATCTAGTCTAATATTATTTACTGTCAACATGACAAAGATAAAATAAATCAGTTATTAGAGATGAGTTATTAAAAATATTATGATTAGAAATGTGCTGAAGAAATCTTCTCTCTGTCAAACAGAAATTGGGGAAAAAAATAAACAGGGGGGCTAATAATTCAGGGGGTTGAATAATTCTGATTGCAACTGTACATTACCTAACGAAACCTCATTGTAAAGTGTGACCAAATGAATGAACTAACAATGAATGACTGTATTTTCAGTAGCTAACGTTAACTAACATGAACAAACACTGTATTAAATGTATTGTTCATTGTTTATTTATGTTAGTAAGTGTATTAACCTAATGCAACCTTATTGTAAAGTGTTACCATTAATTTAAAGGGTTCATTTATTATTCTGTAATGTTTTTCTAAACCAGATCAACAGATTCATATAACCGGGTCAGTTCAAACAAACATTTATTCATTCAATTCATTCATGTGTTGCTTTATAAATACAAAAAGCGTTTTTTTTGCCAAAGTGAAGCTTAGTAGTGAACAACAACATAATGGTGTTTAACACCGTTTCCAACATTAATATTAATAATAGAAATGTTTCTTGATCATCAGATTATACCGATTTCTGAAGGATCATGTGACTGAAGACTAGAGCAGGGGTTCTCAGACTTTTTCACTTCGCGGCCCACTTCTTTCTCCTATCAATTTTTAAAGGTCAACCTGTCTGACATTTTCTCTAAAGTGTTTGAATGAAATGCTCATTTAAACCTTTATTTATTAACATATATATATATATACACAGTTGAAGTCAGAATTATTAGCCCCCTGTTTGTTTATTTTTTTCCCCAATTTCTGTTTAACAGAGAGCAGATTTCTCCAACACATTTCTAATCATAATAGTTTAATAACTCATCTCTAATAACTGATTTATTTTCTCTTTGTCATGATGACAGTAAATAATATTAGACTAGATATTCTTCAAGACACTTCTATACAGCTTAAAGTGACATTTAAAGGCTTAACTAGGGTAATTAGGTTAACTAGGCAGGTTAGGGAATTAGGCAAGTTATTGTATAATGATGGTTTGTTCTGTAGACTATTGAAAAATATATAGCTTAAAGGGGCGAATAATATTGACCTTAAAATGGTTCTTAAATTAAAAACTGCTTTTATTCTAGCCGAAATAAAACAAATAAAACTTTCTCCAGAAGAAAAAACATTATCAGACATACTGTGAAAATTTCCTTGCTCTGTTAAACATCATTTGGGAAATATTTAAAAAAGAAAAAATAATTCAAAGGGGGGCAAATAATTCTGACTTCAACTGTATCAAAGACACAATTTGTTACTTAATTTTAGTTTGTAACTTGTAAATTGTTTTAAATTCAAAATTGTAATATATACATCAGTGTAAAACCTATAAATGGTGGAAAAACATGTTCTGTAATATTTAATCCACCCTGGTCTCCACTTTTGCATGGCCTCTTTTTTGTTTTATCAAACTTATCCTTCAGGTTTTCCAAACTTTTACAAAAACTTTCCTCCTTTTCCTCTGCTGTTGGAATTTCTAGCCAAGAATTATTGGTCATCTGGTTATCTCTATGATCACGCATGGAGGATCATGAAGATGTGTGTACAGTCATACCTGTTTCAGACAAAATCTCTTCAAAGTGTTTCACATTCAACTCAAATCAAATGCGGCGCCACGCGAACTGTTCACTCGAGCCTCAAAATATTACGTGAGCTCCGCCAGCCGAAATCACGTCACATTGACGTCACATTCGCCGCGCGCACTGAGTTCAATAACAGAAAGCTGATTGGTTATTGCATGTTGGTCTCATTTGTAGTTTAATACCACAAATTACATTAGGACTAGTGAATGAAGGACTACAACACCACGAAAACCAAACAACAGCAACAAAACAGAATTTAAATGAGCATTAGATGTAGCGGCACATGGAAAAATAAGAGCTGTGCAAAAATATTTAAGACCTAGAACAGCCAATTTAAGACTTTTTAAGACCTTAAATTTCTATTTCCTGCGGAAACCCTGATTATATATTAAAACTATATATATATTGGGAGATTGCAAAAGAGCAGCTTCTGCTTTAAACTAGACTGACTGAATATCTATTATTACATATCTCCTATTTAAAAATACACAAACAAATGTAACACACAGTAAAACACCCTTAAATCTGTTGAAACGCATCAATCTGATGGTGGTTGAGTTATTATTGGGAGATTACTAGATATTAATTGTAGATCACTGGCAGGAACGGTGAACAGCTCTGCTGGAGCGCATCTGAAGCTCATTTGCAGGTTTATTCTACATTCTATAGCAGAAACACCATTAAGCCTCGCTAGACCCCCCTGTATGGGCACGCGTGAGTTACAAAACACTCACGGGACATTAATTTGGACAACTATAGTTCACACAAAAATACACAAAGAGAGACTTTCACTTCACGCATAGTTTGTGTATGAACAGACATGCGTGTACTAGTTGCAGACGCAATCATGAGGCTGTTTTGGCGCCGAGTTTGAAGTAATCAATCAGAGAACATCGCATGGTCACATATTAATAATGAAATCTAAACATTATAGTACAGTATTGAGAGTTAATTTTAAGCCATCCTGCAGCCCACCTGGAGGATCACTGAGGCCCACTAGTGGTTAAGAATCCCTGGACTAGAGTGACGATGCTGAAAACTCAGCTTTACATCACAGATAGAAATTATATATCATCATACTCATAAATTACCTGTTTTAAATTGTAATAATATTTCAGAATTGCACAGTTTTCTATCAAATAAACGCAGATTTGGTGAGCAGAAGATACTCTATACTCCCAAACTTGTGGTTTTTTTAATGTAATAGTGATAGTTAAAGGGATAGTTTAGCCTAAAATTAAAATATCCTCACTATTTTCTCACCATCAAGAGATTACAAACTTTTCTAAGTTTCTTTATTCTGTTGAGCACCAAAGAAGACATTTGAGGAAAGATAAAAACCTGTAAACGTTGACTTCTATAGTAGAAAAAACAAATACTATAAAAGTCAATGGTTACCGGTTTCCAGCTTTCTTCATAACATCTTCTTTTGTGCTCAACAGAATAAAGAAACTCATAAAGGTTTTAAACAAGTAAAGGATGGGTAAATGATGTCAGAATTTTCATTTCTGGGTGAACTATCCCTTTAAATTGTGACATGTTTGAAATTAACTGTATGATCTGCACTGTTTAAATAATGCATTAACATTTTAATTTAATCTGTGTATATTGCCTTTCAGACAAGCGATTTACGACGCCTACGACCGGTTTCTTCACAAGTATTCCAGTTTATAGCTGTGGATTTTGTGGTACCAAGTACCAGCAAGATGCATTTTGAAAGTATGACGTGGAGAAGGAAACACTGAATGTGATGAACGTGATTTTTACAGAAGTCTGTGTTTGTGAACTAACCTGGTGCTACCGAAAGAAAAAAAGTGTGTAAAACTCAATGACTGAAGCAGTAACAGATGCTCGTCTTCCTGACCTCAATGCCTTTAATCATCATGACTGAAAAATACTTCACTAAACCGAAGATGTGCCTTCAAATCATCATTCACTCATCCTGGTGTCTTTAAACCTCCTCATGAAGCAGATCTCTGAAAATATCATATTTTGAATTGTTGGATA
This sequence comes from Danio kyathit, assembly GCA_903798195.1. Classification (NCBI taxonomy): domain Eukaryota; kingdom Metazoa; phylum Chordata; class Actinopteri; order Cypriniformes; family Danionidae; genus Danio; species Danio kyathit. The sequence goes on along the minus strand of LR812532.1, from coordinate 62,998,651 downwards.
AATGCATTTCAACTATCGCCATCTGTATTTTCTTTCCACTAACATTGAATATTCAACTTATTTAGAGCATTTTTTGTGCATCAACAAAGATGGTCTTATCAAAGTCATGTTATTTTTTTTTTATATATATTGTAGAGATATTTCAGAAATAATGTTCAACAAATTAAAGTGCAATTGAGAGATCTTTAAAGTAACTAAAGGGAAACAAAATTTAGGTGCCAATGGCAAGAAATAAACATGAAAACAATTCAAAATAGGCATTTTCTATTAACTGCATTCTTGAAAATCAGTTCTGCATGTGTTTTAATCACTTAAATCCTAATCACTGCCAAACACTACTGTACAAACTAACAATCATAGTGTTATAAAAGATGTTTTAAGGACTAATTCTGTCACTTTATCTGATCTGTCAATGTATTCATCATGAGCCATTCGTTTCTCCACTCTAAAATAAAATTAACCTTAAATATTGAGATGTCAATTTTTATTTAAATTTAGATGAGGATGTGCAGAGTGCAGTCGCTCAGACTACAGTAATAACATCAACCGTATAAACTACACTGTAAAAATATACAGTCACAGACTACAGTAGAAACAATCGGTAGACAGTTGCTCAGCCTACAAAAGATACAACTGAAAATGCACAGAGTACAGTCGCTCAGACTATAGTAATAACATCAACACCAAACAAAAGCAGTTCAGCTGCTCGGACTACGCCATTAACAATACTGTAAAAAAAGAACAGTCCCTCAGACTACAATAGAAACATCAATACTAAATGTGTAGAATACAGTCGACAAGACTACAGTAGAAACATCAACACTGTAGATCCACAAATACAATCAGACTACAGTAGAAACACTGTAAATCCACAAATACAATCTGACTACAGTAGAAGCCAACACTGTAAATCCACAAATACAGTCAGACTACAGTAGAAACATCAACACTAGATCCACAAATACAGTCAGACTACAGTAAAAACATCAACACTGTAGATCCACAAATACAGTCAGACTACAGTAGAAACATCAACACTAGATCCACAAATACAGTCAGACTACAGTAAAAACATCAACACTGTAGATCCACAAATACAGTCAGACTACAGTAGAAACATCAACACTGTAGATCCACAAATACAGTCAGACTACAGTAAAAACATCAACACTGTAGATCCACAAATACAGTCAGACTACAGTAGAAACATCAGCACTGTAGATCCACAAATACAGTCAGACTACAGTAGAAACATCAACACTGTAAATCCACAAATACAGTCAGACTACAGTAGAAACATCAGCACTGTAAATCCACAAATACAGTCAGACTACAGTAGAAACATCAACACTGTAGATCCACAAATACAGTCAGACTACAGTAGAAACATCAGCACTGTAAATCCACAAATACAGTCAGACTACAGTAGAAACATCAGCACTGTAAATCCACAAATACAGTCAGACTACAGTAGAAACATCAACACTGTAGATCCACAAATACAGTCAGACTACAGTAGAAACATCAACACTAGATCCACAAATAGTCAGACTACAGTAGAAACATCAACACTGTAGATCCACAAATACAGTCAGACTACAGTAGAAACATCAACACTGTAGATCCACAAATACAGTCAGACTACAGTAGAAACATCAACACTGTAGATCCACAAATACAGACTACAGTAAAAACATCAACACTGTAGATCCACAAATACAGTCAGACTACAGTAGAAACATCAACACTGTAGATCCACAAATACAGTCAGACTACAGTAGAAACATCAACACTGTAGATCCACAAATACAGTCAGACTACAGTAGAAACATCAACACTGTAGATCCACAAATACAGTCAGACTACAGTAGAAACATCAGCACTGTAAATCCACAAATACAGTCAGACTACAGTAGAAACATCAACACTGTAGATCCACAAATACAGTCAGACTACAGTAGAAACATCAACACTGTAGATCCACAAATAGAGTCAGACTACAGTAGAAACATCAGCACTGTAAATCCACAAATACAGTCAGACTACAGTAGAAACATCAGCACTGTAGATCCACAAATACAGTCAGACTACAGTAGAAACATCAGCACTGTAAATCCACAAATACAGTCAGACTACAGTAGAAACATCAGCACTGTAAATCCACAAATACAGTCAGACTACAGTAGAAACATCAACACTGTAGATCCACAAATACAGTCAGACTACAGTAGAAACATCAACACTAGATCCACAAATACAGTCAGACTACAGTAGAAACATCAACACTGTAGATCCACAAATACAGTCAGACTACAGTAGAAACATCAACACTGTAGATCCACAAATACAGTCAGACTACAGTAGAAACATCAACACTGTAGATCCACAAATACAGACTACAGTAAAAACATCAACACTGTAGATCCACAAATACAGTCAGACTACAGTAGAAACATCAACACTGTAGATCCACAAATACAGTCAGACTACAGTAGAAACATCAACACTAGATCCACAAATACAGTCAGACTACAGTAGAAACATCAACACTGTAGACCCACAAATACAGTCAGACTACAGTAGAAACATCAACACTGTAGATCCACAAATACAGTCAGACTACAGTAGAAACATCAACACTAGATCCACAAATACAGTCAGACTACAGTAGAAACATCAACACTGTAGATCCACAAATACAGTCAGACTACAGTAGAAACATCAACACTGTAGATCCACAAATACAGTCAGACTACAGTAGTACATCAACACTGTAGATCCACAAATACAGACTACAGTAAAAACATCAACACTGTAGATCCACAAATACAGTCAGACTACAGTAGAAACATCAACACTGTAGATCCACAAATACAGTCAGACTACAGTAGAAACATCAACACTAGATCCACAAATACAGTCAGACTACAGTAGAAACATCAACACTGTAGACCCACAAATACAGTCAGACTACAGTAGAAACATCAACACTGTAGATCCACAAATACAGTCAGACTACAGTAGAAACATCAACACTGTAGATCCACAAATACAGACTACAGTAAAAACATCAACACTGTAGATCCACAAATACAGTCAGACTACAGTAGAAACATCAACACTGTAGATCCACAAATACAGTCAGACTACAGTAGAAACATCAACACTAGATCCACAAATACAGTCAGACTACAGTAGAAACATCAACACTGTAGACCCACAAATACAGTCAGACTACAGTAAAAACATCAACACTGTAAATCCACAAATACAGTCAGACTACAGTAGAAACATCAACACTGTAAATCCACAAATACAGTCAGACTACAGTAAAAACATCAACACTGTAGATCCACAAATACAGTCAGACTACAGTAGAAACATCAACACTGTAAATCCAGAAATACAGTCAGACTACAGTAGAAACATCAACACTGTAGATCCACAAATACAGTCAGACTACAGTAGAAACATCAACACTGTAGATCCACAAATACAGTCAGACTACAGTAAAAACATCAACACTGTAGATCCACAAATACAGTCAGACTACAGTAGAAACATCAACACTGTAGATCCACAAATACAGTCAGACTACAGTAGAAACATCAACACTAGATCCACAAATACAGTCAGACTACAGTAGAAACATCAACACTGTAGACCCACAAATACAGTCAGACTACAGTAGAAACATCAACACTGTAGATCCACAAATACAGTCTGACTACAGTAGAAACATCAACTGTAAATCCAGAAATACAGTCAGACTACAGTAGAAACATCAACAATGTAGATCCACAAATACAGTCAGACTACAGTAGAAACATCAACACTAGATCCACAAATACAGTCAGACTACAGTAGAAACATCAACACTGTAGATCCACAAATACAGTCAGACTACAGTAGAAACATCAACTGTAAATCCAGAAATACAGTCAGACTACAATGGAAACATCAACACTGTAGATCCACAAATACAGTCAGATTACAGTAGAAACATCAACACTAGACCCACAAATACAGTCAAAAAACAGTAGAAACATCAACACTGCAGATCCTCAAGTAGGTTACAGTCAGACTACAGTAGAAACCAACAATGTAAATCCACACATAGGCTACAGCCAGACTACAGTAGAAACATTACTGTAAATGTGCAGAGTATAGTCCCTCGGGCTACAGCAGAAACCAACTAAACAGTACAGTCACGCAGACTACAGTAGAAACATCAATACTGTAAATGTGCAAGTACAATTGCTCAGACTACAGTAGAACAGTACAGTCGCACAGACTACACGTCCAGACTACAGTAACAGTATCTGTTCTCCACACGTGTAGTCTGAGCTACTGTAATGTTTACAGTGTTGCAGCTTCTCCTCTAGTCTGACCGACTGTACTCTGCACGTGTATTCTGAGCCACTGCACTGTAATACTAGTGTCTGCGCGACTGTACTCTGCACGTGTTTACGGTGTTGATGTTTCTACTGTACTCTGCTGATGCCCTCAGTAATCATGGAGTCTCCACTGCTGAGGATCTGCTGAAGCCGTTGCCATCAGTGCGCGTGACCCCTGAACCCGTCTGCGCATGCGCGTCGCTACTCCGCCATATTGACTGTTGTCTTGCTTGAGGAGAGCACTGCCACAAGAACCGAAACTGTGTTTTTACGCTGAACCCGGAGCGCAGCCGACGG